>QAOA01008750.1:0-22754 GCA_003255065.1 Cercis canadensis
TGATTTCAGCTTCTTACAATCAATTTTCAGAATCAATAACCTTTTTGGTTGTAGATACTTGGTGTGTTTGATTGGTCCAGCAGCCTCCCAATGCCCCCGGAAATTTGGTGTCTTCCTTCATTTCTTCCTGTGCATCCAGGTAGAAAAAAACTTTTAAGAGAAATACTTACTGTACATTAATTAATCTTGGCATTATTGGGCCCTGTTAGTTGAGAAAATTTGAGTCATACAAAAATATACATAAATAATTTAAGGGGTCCCAATTAAGTTTAGATTGTACTTAACAGTGTGAAAATTAGTGAATCTAAACCATATATATGACTTAAAAAATAGCACAAATTTCTTTACTAGTTAGCTCCAGTTTTTATATACCATTATCCAATTTTAGAAATATTTAATGTGAAATTGAGGTATTAGACTAGATCCCTTTTAATCTAATAAAATGAGGTTTGTTCTTTTTTGTTTTTGTTTTAACAGTAAGGGTATCATCGGGCCAGGTTTCGTGCACCAAAACTAAGTATCTCTCCAAACAATCTTAAAAGCTCAACTACCATATTAGCCTAGTGCATTCAGGAGAATTTAATTCTCCTGGGTGTTGGCCTCAAGATTCGAACCTTTGCTAATTTGGATGAATCTATTACATATTTATTATCAGGCCAAATCTTTGTGGTTAATTTTGTTTGTGCGTGGTTGCAATACAATTGCATAACGGCAGAGTGTTGCATCTCTCTCTNGCATCTCCCTCTGATGAAATTCCATCCCTTCCTCTTTCAATGGAAAATTTTAATTTTTTTTCAATTACAACCCTATATAAAAAGGAAATTTGTGTTTTAATGGAAAAATTAGAAGGAAAGGAAAGATTGGATATATTGATTCCACTAGATCTGCTTTAATATGAGAAAGATTTCATTCGAAGATCCTTTTAATATAAACCTTTCTGATTTTATTCCTTTTGGTGATTATTTGTAATACAATTTTGCTATTCTATTATAAAATGTGGTGAGTAGCCAAAATCTGTTAATTATGACTTAATTATGCTTAAATGGTTATTTTATATTTAAAAATTACTTTTTCTGTGCCACATTAGCATGATAACAATGAAAAAAATTAATTTCTTTGTGCCACATCAGCATGCTATTAGGTTGATTAACGAGAAGACTAAAACTGCCAAACTCAGTAAAACACGGAGACTAAATTGTTCACTTTTATAAATAAAGGACTAACTCTTAAGAATCAGTAAAACAGAGGAAACAAAATTGTTAATTAGCCTAAATAAAATATAATAACTTCATTTCTAAGTAAAACTAAACCTAGCCAACTGTTCATTCTTATTCCACTTTCTAAGTTAGTTGTATACCAAAATTATTCACTCCATGCCCATGTCATATTTATGATTTTCTTGAGTGCAGCAAGAACATTGTGCTATTGTAGGATGGTTTACATGCCCATGTCATATTTATATGGGAAAAGGTTTGTTGGACTAATCACAACTCTAATTGTTGCATTAAGAGAGGAACTCCTCACTGAACCTGACCATGAAATAAAAGGGAGAGAAATACGCCATCGATGTGCAAAGGTGTGTTTCACCCAACTTACTGGCAGGCTCAACTCCAACTATGTTGGAGGCTGCCATCATTTAACACAGCTCTCCTTATTTACTTGCATGCAATAGCTCATTGCGCATATTGTTAATTAAATGCAGGAGGATCGTTATTATTCCCATGATTTAATGCAAGAACTTTTTTGGGACACTGTCTATATGTTTACAGAGCCTCTACTTACGCGTTGGCCCTTGAATAAGCTGGTTCGAAAGAAGGCTTTGCAAGTAGTAATGAACCATATTCATTATGAAGATGAAAACAGTAGATATTTAACTGTTGGTTCTGTAGAAAAGGTATTTTGATCATTTTGTATGTAAAATTAAAAAAAATATAGGATTTGTTGTTTTGGATATTTCAGCTACGACTTTGAGTTTGAACACAGAACCAAGAAGTCCAGTATAACTCGGCTACATACCGTTTGGTTGGTGTATGACTTAAAATTTTCTGAATATCAAATGGTATTGAAATGGAGCAGGTTCTGAATATGCTTGCTTGCTGGGTCGAAGATCCTGATGGTGATAGCTTTAAGAAGCATCTCGCAAGGGTACCAGATTACTTGTGGGTTGCAGAAGATGGAATGACAATGCAAGTTAGTATTCACAAAACTTCAACCTTGGTTTAAGGGTTCTTACTTGTCTTACTTTCGGAATTGTTTGGTTTCCCACACCGTTGAAAGTTTCTTTTAATCCTAAGCTTGCATATAGCTACCATCTGCGTGTGCATTTCTATTGACTTAAGAGTATCATTACTCTTCATATGTAGGCTTTAAGCAGTCAGATTTGGGATGCTAGTTTCTCCATTCTAGCTTTGCTCGCAAGCAATCTCAATGAAGAATTAGGACCTGCAATTATGAAAGCCCATGACTTCCTAAAGAAATGCCAGGTTAAAAGTTATTCACAATCAAGACACATGTTCATGTATACTTCTCCTTCTCCTTTAAGTTAAAATTGCCCATCTCTATTGAAATTATGAAGGTAAAAGAAAATCCATCTGGTGACTTCAAAAGCATGTTCCGCCATATTAATAAAGGATCGTGGACTTTCTCTGACCAAGATCATGGATTACAAATTTCGGATTGTACAGCAGAAAGTTTGAAGGTTACTGCTATATCATGTTATGTATTTTCAATGAATTAAATATGTTGCTAGTCTTAATTATCTATAAATTCTCCGTTTCTTTTTTTTTTTTTTTGGTTTTTCAGTGCTGCCTACTTCTTTCCAAGATGCCAAGAGAAATGGTTGGTGAGAAACTTGAAGTCGAGTGGATATATGAGGCTGTCAATGTGATACTTTCTCTACAGGTAAGGACCGATTTACAATACAGATTTGTCTCCATTTCTGAATTTCTTGCTACATATGGCCATGGCGAATCCAAAAATTTCTCAATGAGGGGAGGGAGGCAAACTATAAAAGTGGGGGCCAAACTACAAAAGTGAAGGAATTTGAAACATTTCTCTTAGGGATTTAGTAAAAAAAAAATTATACGTGGGAGGCTGGTGGTATCAATTTTAAGAAACTTTTAAGAAAGAAAAGCCATTTAAGGGATCTGACAGGCCAGTATCTCTATTTCAATGGTTAATTCTGAATTTTATTGCCTAATAGTTTGTTTTCAACAATTTTAGGGTAAAGATGGTGGAGTAACAGCTTGGGAGCCACCAATAGGTGCTTCTTGGTTAGAGGTAATGACTTCAATCTGTTGGAATGAGCCTTATATGTTTTGAAAATATGATAATATCAACAAAAATGATTAATTTCTTATTTTCTATCCTATAACAAAAATAATCAAGATTCATAGTTTTCTTTTATCTCTTTTTAGTGGTTCAATCCAATGGAATTTGTAGAAGACATCATGGTTGAGCATGGGTGAGGATTAATTTTTACTGCATTGTTAGTGACAAATTTGTAATGAAGTAAATTCTTTGAACACTAATATAGTGGTGGTTCAGATATGTTGAAAATACTTCATCCACAGTCCAGGCATTGATTCTATTTAGGAGGCTATATCCGGAGCATAGAAAGCTGGAANGAGGCTATATCCGGAGCATCGAAAGCTGGAAATTGACAATTTTATCAAAAAAAGCCTACCAATATATTGAAGATACACAAACAGCTAATGGATCATGGTATGTGTATCCCATACTTTAGATTATACAACAAATACTTTTAATAATAATATAGTAATAGTAATCATAAGGTTCAAATCTTAGGTTTCTTATTTTTTAATATTCTCAAATAAGAAATTTAGTTTCTCCTTATTTTTTTTTTTTAGTTTCTCCTTATTTTTTTTTTTTTAGTTTAAGAGGGACTTAGAAAATAAATCAACTTTCTAAGAGTGACTTTTAATTGTATTACCCATATTAATAAATAAATAAAAACATTTAGTGCTAATCTCATCTTCATGTTTGAGATCACATGTTTTTAGAATGGTTTAGTATTTTTCCCTTTGAAACAGAAAAATCTGGTTCTCCTCACTGTGTTCCTAATCAAATATCTTCCTTCACCCAGTTTCATCTGAAATAACAAGTATATCCTAACAGGCCTGGATTTTGGGGAGTTTGCTTCATATATGGGACATGGTTTGCTTTGGATGCGTTAGCAGCAGGAGGGAAAAATTACTACAATTGTTTGGCCATGCATAGAGGTGTTGATTTTCTACTCTGTACACAAAATGAAGATGGTGGTTGGGGAGAGAGCTACCTTTCATGATTCAAGAAATGCGTAAAATGTTTGACAATTCTATTAATCTTTCAAAGGGAATAATTAGAACAAATAAAAACTATGGAATAAAATTAAAAGTTGTAATGAATTCAATTCATGAACAGATTATTTTGGCAATCACTAAGCATACAATGTCAATAGTTAATCATAATATACAGTTGGCGAAAGAGAAGGTTGAAGTTGTTGTTCATTTCTGATACAGGTATACATACCCCCTGATGGAAACAAATCAAATTTGGTGCAAACTGCTTGGGCCATATTGGCTTTAATTCATGCTGGGCAGGTTAGGTGATGTTGAAATAAACTTGTTAACCAAATGATTTATAGCGGATTGATACTGAGGTTATCCTTTATACTTGTGGGTTTTGTATTCAAATCCAAAGTCATAACCAAAGTACTAAAAAAAAAAAAAAAAGAAACAAACTTATTACATTACCCATAATACATCAAAGCATTAATTTGAAAAGAATTTGGTTAATAGGCCAAGAGGGATCCAACTCCTCTTCATCGTGCGGCAAAGCTATTAATCAATTCTCAAATGGAAAACGGGGACTTCCCTGAGCAAGTATGTTTCTCTTATGAATGCAACTCATATTTCTGCATTCCGTCTATTTCTCTTCCCCTTTCTTAACAAATATTTGTTTACAGAATGCTGTGGGAGCTTTCATGCGTTCTTGTACATTATTATATGGGCTATACAAGAATGTGTTTCCGATTTGGGCTCTTGCTGAGTACCGTGCAAATGTTCCTCTGCCTTCTATTTCAAAGAAGGTTTAATTTAAAACAACTGATATTATAGACTTAATGATAATGAGCAGGATACTTATATGGATTGTACAGACTGAAAACTAATTTATCATTTGGATCATGTCTATGAAGTGAAAGATTTATGTATGTAAAACACCTTCCTAAATTTTTTTCTAAAGGAGATAAGAGTAAAGGTTTTAAGACAGTAAAATATTTAAAATCTGCATATAATGCATGCCATATGAAATAAAGCTGATTGACACTCAAATAATCTAAAGTGCATCATAAGTTAATTAAGGAATATCTTAATTGTGTTAATTATTTTGTCTATCTTCTGCCTTGTCTACTCATGTCCTATTCTAGCAAATAAAAAATTTAGAATAAAATATTTTCCTCTCCCCTAAATTTTTACATAATACACACGATCCTCCTCTATATTTTTAAAGCTTAAATAGAATTTTTCTAAACTTTGAAAAAACACTACAACTTAGTCTAATTCGTTTAGTCAATCAATTAAGTCATAGTCAACGGGATCAAAATAATATAAAATATCCATAATACCCTTAGTTAACAGTAAATTTTTTGCAGTTGAACCCTGGCATAGTGGCATCAATTCTAGAATAATGTTAGAAAATACTAATCAGTTAGAATTAATTTCACTGTTATATTTGCCGTTAGAATTTAATTGTTAACTGAACGTATTATCTATATATTTTATATCATTTTACTTTCTTTGTGTATGATTTAATAGTTGATCTAACAAATTAATGTAGGTAGACACTACATGAAGCTTAAGTAAACCCTGGCATAGTGGCATCAATTCTAGAATAATGTTAGAAAATACCAATCAGTTAGAATTAATTTCACTGTTATATTTGCTGTTAGAATTTAATTGTTAACTGAACGTATTATCTATATATTTTATATCATTTTACTTTCTTTGTGTATGATTTAATAGTTGATCTAACAAATCAATGTAGGTAGACACTACATGAAGCGTAAGTAAACTAAAGTGATTTAGTGTGAGAGTCAGAAGAGGAAGACACTAGCTATTATAGTATAACCTTGGCTATACAATAAAAATACAAAAATAAATTAATAAAGAGTTATGCATAACAGTTAGATCTTTTAGACATAATTAAATTCAAAATTTATCCATTATTTAAACATTTAACTAAATTTATTTTAATTTACTTAAATTTTGCGATGAACCAAAAAAAAAAAATTACTTCTCTATAAACTAATATTTTTGAAGGAGATATACTACTATATCCTTTTATGGGATTGTAGTGTAGCAAGTGCAACTCCCAACCATACCATAAATAATGTTGCCAACGAACCTTATTTCAACTACCACCTATATCCTTGGAGACCTCCAAATCTAGGCCTCTGAAGCCCCAAGAGTCTCAATTACACATGACAAAGCAAAAAAAGAAGATAATCAAAGTCTTTTTAATTTCTTGTCAGCAGAGGTGATTAATTGATGAATTCATTGTCAGTTACTACCACTTCTATGGAACTATTTAGATTTTTTTATTAGATAAATAGGGCTAAATTCTTTTTAGTTGGAGATTGAGATGAGAAGATGAGGATTTTAACCTAAAACCTCAATATTTTTGAGAATTTTTAAATAAATAGTAATGTGTGTGCTTTTGTAATGAAAAGCTCAAAAAGGGTTGCCAAGATCAAGAATTCCATCCATTGCGCATGGTTTTCTTCTGTTTTCATTTTATTTTTTTGTTCTCATTACAAATTGTAAGTAACTCGCACAGCGCAGAGAATTGAGAGTTTTAGCAACATCAAAACCAAGAGAAATGGAGAACAAACTCCCCAAGTTTTTGCTCAAGCAAAATAGTTGAAGGTTTAAAGGATTCCATGGAGGATGATGACTAAAAGATTGCTATAACACAACGCTGAACATTTTTAACTGGAATGAGGAAAAAAAAATGATTAAACCTTATGGGTGATATGGCACTCTTTCTACCATTGATCTATTTTTGATGAAAATGAACGGTTAATATTATGCTCAAGGAAAATAGTTGAAGATTGAAAGGATTCTAAATCCATTTGAGAGATATTAATAAAATTATTTGTAGTCAATTAATAATTATTTTTTGAAAGATGCCGTCAATTAATGATAAGGAAGTTTTTTGCAATTTTAAAATTAAATAGATAATTTCCAAAATTAGACTATTTGTGAAAAGAATACCTCTTATTTAATATAATGGTGTCATTCCTATTTCAAAATTGTTAACAAACAGTTTTTTAAAACCTATACATAAACCCAGTTAACTAACATATGTTAAGAATATTCTTTTTTGATGGTCTTTTTTACAATTTTTTTTTTTAAAGCTTTGGGGGAAAATGCTAGAGTGACATAAAATATCCTGATCTTCTAAAACGCATCAGAGAACCAAACCTTGATCTCCATGGCAGCCTGAACCTCAGCCCTTTATCCTTAAAACCTTCATCTCTTCCAATCGTTTAGAGAATCCCTTCAAAGCCTACCCCTACACCCTCATATGCTGCAATAGTATCCTAATTTTGAAATCCTGCCCACACAACCTATATCTTCAGCCAAATATACAATTTTGCTTTCATGTTAGATATTTGTCGTTTGACCAGATGATGTAAAAACATGGCTAACTGAGAATTCAACTTTGATGTAATGTATTTTCATGTTGTCATCTTGTCCCTTTCCCTCTGGTGAATAGAGTTGGATGTATTTCTCATTTGCAAAGGCAGAAGTTATTTGCTGGTTTGAAAACAAAACCATAACACTCTAATATATGCATGTGTTGAATAGTTTGTTAGTTAAGGTGTGGAGCCAAGTCTGACATTGGACAAAACAATGAAAGTTTAAAGCTTTATAAAAGGCAAGCAAAGGTTAAGAATAACTTTAATTATATGGGCTTGTGAAGTCCATAAAACTAGTCCAATTGCTTAGCAAATCAAAGATTCTTAAATGTTTTTCATTGGCACTTGGGCCATTGGAGTATCTTGGGCTTTGAGTTAACAAATATTTTAGTATCTAATTTTTTTGAACTTGTTTGAGTCGGGTTGGTTTGACCCAATGCGGAAGTCAATTATTACATTTGAAAAGGTTCACTAAATCAAACAGTTATAACTTTTTGATTAATGTCTATTCCCGCTCTAGGGTAATAAAGTTTCATGTTTCCCATTGAGAATGTTGAGGGCATTCTTGTATCCTAGGATAACTTGATTTGTAGAGAAAAAATATTACACTAATTCATGCCTATGGATGGCAATTTGTCCCATACCCGATGGGGCCCCATAACTTTAACTTAGTCGGGTACGGGTATGAGGCCGAAAAGATGGGTATGGGGATGGGGGATGGATAATTTTATGGGGCCGGGGCTAGGGATGATTTTCCTCTTTCTCTATTGATCCAAGTTCGTGTACTTTATTTCTATTAAGTGAATAAGTAAATAAAAAAAAAAAGATAGAAAAGCAAAGATAATGAAATGACTTAATCTTTAATGCAAGGTGTTGGCCTCTTTAGGACTCAATAATAAAAGCTATGAGGGTAACGTTGAAGGATCTTGATGCTATATTTTTTTGTTTTTGGTTGTTTTAAGGTGTAGAGCACCGTTTGTCTTGCTGGTTTCTTTTGTTTAACCACCTATTATGTTGTGAGAAGGGATTGAAATTTATATGGCCTTTTCCCATGAAATATTCACTATCCCCATTTTACTTCGGCTTTTTAGCACCTTGTCTTATTCTTCAAGATTTTAAACCCAGAAGCGTAGGATTTTCACCCAATTTAATTGTATGATAGTGAATGACGCTTGTGCATGGCACCTGACTATGTAGCAACAAATTGAATTATTTATTGTGACTCGTTTGATTTCTTCAACTCATTTATATTTTCATCGCTTTCAGTGCTGTAGAGTTTGTAAGNTGGGGCCAGGGCTAGGGAGGATTTTCCTCTTTCTCTATTGATCCAAGTTCGTGTACTTTATTTCTATTAAGTGAATAAGTAAATAAAAAAAAAAAGATAGAAAAGCAAAGATAATGAAATGACTTAATCTTTAATGCAAGGTGTTGGCCTCTTTAGGACTCAATAATAAAAGCTATGAGGGTAACGTTGAAGGATCTTGATGCTATATTTTTTTGTTTTTGGTTGTTTTAAGGTGTAGAGCACCATTTGTCTTGCTGGTTTCTTTTGTTTAACCACCTATTATGTTGTGAGAAGGGATTGAAATTTATATGGCCTTTTCCCATGAAATGTTCACTATCCCCATTTTACTTCGGCTTTTTAGCACCTTGTCTTATTCTTCAAGATTTTAAACCCAGAAGCGTAGGATTTTCACCCAATTTAATTGTATGATAGTGAATGACGCTTGTGCATGGCACCTGACTATGTAGCAACAAATTGAATTATTTATTGTGACTAGTTTGATTTCTTCTACTCATTTATATTTTCATCGCTTTCAGTGCTGTAGAGTTTGTAAGATATTCGATGACTATAAAATTGTTCGCAACCTTTCGATTCATTAGCATGCTCACAATTTGCTATTTGCTTCGAAATAAATAACAATTGCAGATAGCACTTGCACAATAAGTCTTTTTAGCTTGCCACTGGATGAATGACAATGGCTTACATGTACATATCAACCATTAAATGTAAAAACAAATGGTAACCTATGTGTATACACAAACCATGTCTTCCCAAACACAATCTAGGACGCAAACATTAATAATAAATCCATATACCACAAAGTTTGCATAATCTTTAAGCAAGCAAAGCTTTATAGGAGAAAATAGTACTCAATTCTTTAATTACAAAGCCAATTATAGTATCAAATTTTGTGTGAAGATGCACAATCATTGTTAAGAGTCTATAAGAAAAAATAGAGATAATTGTTACAATTTGGACAGGACGAAGGAATATTGATAGTAATTATTAAGATTGAGATTGGAGATAATTGGAAGAAAATATAAAACCACAATTAATAAGAGTTAGAAAGAGAATGTCATGATTAATCAATTTTAAAAAATTTCTATATAAAATATAAAACCACAATGAATAAGAATTAGAAAGAGAATGTCATGATTAATCAATTTTAAAAAATTTCTATATTAAATAGGAATAATTTATTTTTTATTATATTTAAACATTAAATAAAGTGTGACATTAACAAAATATGATGTAAAAATAGCGGCTAAATGACCCAAAAGATAAAAAAAAAAAAAAAAANAAAAAAAAAAAAAAAAAAAAAAAATTACTTAAATGGGGTACATTGCAAACAATTTACACAAATGTGATAGCTTTGATTATTTTAATATGTAACTATTAGACAAATTAAATAAGTCATGCTAATTTGCATGTAGTGTTTTTCATTGAGTTCTACTACTTCAAAGTAGCGGAACAAAACAAGCAAACGGACAAAAAAAAAAAAAGTCTCGCTAGATCAAATTCAGTCTTGCTACATCAAATTCAATCCCATTGTTATGGAAATATTGGCATCTCAAAGATCCCACTATTTTCAACATAGAAATAGAAAGAGAGAGAGAGAAAAAAAAGAGGATGGAGAGAGAAAGAGAAAGAGAGAGAGAGAGAAAAAAAATCAATAGAGAACAAAAAAGAAAAAAAATGAGGGAGAGATAAATAAATAATAGTCCCACTATTTTTAATTTAGCAAGACTTTAATGGTTCCGCTGATTGTAAGATGGTGAGACTCACTATAAAATTTGGCTAAAAAGTTTTAACGGATGTAGACCTCTTGTGTTGGGTCCCACTTCTTTAGTGTAGTGGGACTCAATAAAGCATGTTACTTCTCAACTAGAATGACTCATTTTGTTTGTAGCGTAACATTAAAAATTAGAAAGTGTCTCAATTTTGTAATTTGTTTCAAGAGTACTCCTTTTACGTTTTTTAAAGTGATATAAACATAAACAGCATAATTATTCTAGGAATTTTTTAAAAAAGGTTGAGGTCCTAGTTTAAGTCCCCATTTCCCCATATCCCCAGTTATGACTGTTTATCTATGACAAGAAAAGAAAAACATAGGAGAAAGGGGAAGAAGTGGGAAGAAGAAAAATGGCTGGAATAAAAAATAGGATTCCAATAATTTTATACTTATTTGTGTTGTAAAATTACTGAAATAAAATTAAATTCAAACAGAAGAAGCACACCGAAATTTAAGTGGTTTGAAAATTGACGAGGTCCATGGATATATGAGACGAGATTAATTCACTACCACAATATCCTACATGTCCACCCCAAATTCCCATGCTATTACGGTTTACCATTTTCTGAAACTCCAACAGGTTTTTTGCAAAATTTATTTAATTCTCCATTCCTCAAACCCATTACACACATGTGAGACTTTTTTGGCAAGTAACTTATTTTTATTTATGCAAGCATGTACTGCATAATTAGTTTAAGAATCTCTTAAAAGGTTAAGATTCGAGGTTTGAATCCTTAATCTCTCATATCCTTAGCTAAAATATTTAACTTTATATACTTAATTGTTAAATCTAACAAGAAAATTACAACTTGCACATCAAAAACTTATAAATTAGGTAACCACCAAATATTTCAAACTAGAACTTGGATCAAAATCCTAGCAATTAGTAGAAGAAAATGAGATTTTCCAGCGTTTCATTTTTATCCCACTTAACCAACTTTCAATGCGTGAAAATTCAAACTTTTCCATTTTCTCTTCACTCTATTTTCACCTCATTGTTTTCCTTTCCTACCATGTATACCCTAAATTTGGTGGAATGTTTGTATCTCTCGATTGGGTAATTAATTAGATATGAACATGTAAAAAGCTCAGATTAGCTTACCTTTCTTAAACCATGAAATGCAGGTGTTTGTCTTATACATAACAGGGCATCTGAATAATACATTTTCTCCTGAACATCAAAAGGAGTACAAGCGGTACATATATAATCATCAGGTATTTATCTCGTTAATGATTACCTTGCTTTTGTATACTTTTTTTTTTCCTTTTGTTTACTCTATGTTGACGAGAAATTTGCATATTTTAACAACCAAAATAAATTAACAGTTATGCCAGATATAGTGTTTATGGTAGTTTCTAATAAATTAAGGCAAGGGAGGTAGTTTCAGTCAGTTACTTCAGTATATTAAATTGTAGGTGTGCAATCAATATGTATTTTTAGAATTCAAAAATGAAGTCACCTGCAGTTACTATGTTGAGTTGCTTGGCTATCCCTCTAAAACATATAGCACTATACTGACTACCAAAACGCGAGTTTTGGACAGATGTGATTCATATTCTTGTGCTCATTGTGAAGCTCATGCAAAATTGTGTGTTTGCGTATAAAAACATATCAGAATGAAGATGGTGGATGGGGATTACACATTGAAAGCCACAGTAGTTCTATGTTGTGTACGGTTCTCAACTACATATGTTTGCGTATGCTTGGAGATGGACCTGAAGGTGGCCAAGACAATGCTTGTGTTCGACCACGAAAGTGGATTCTTGATCACGGTGGTGTCACATACGTACCATCATGGGGAAAGATTTGGCTCTCAGTATGACAAATTACCCATTATCAACATTCTTTAATTTTCATTCATCTACTGATTTCAGCTTCTTACAATCAATTTTCAGAATCAATAACCTTTTTTGTTGTAGATACTTGGTGTGTTTGATTGGTCCTGTAGCCTCCCAATGCCCCCGGAAATTTGGTGTCTTCCTTCATTTCTTCCTGTGCATCCAGGTAGAAAAAAATCTTTTAAGAGAAATACTTACTGTACATTAATTAATCTTGGCATTATTGGGCCCTTGTTAGTTGAGAAAATTTGAGTCATACAAAAATATAAATAAATAATTTAAGGGGTCCCAATTAAGTTTAGATCGTACTTAATAGTGTGAAAATTAGTGAGTCTAAACCATATGACTTAAAAAATAGCACAAATTACTTTACTAGTTAGCTCCAGTTTTTATATACCATCATCCAATTTTAGAAATACTTAATGCGAGATTAAGGTATGAGACTAGATCCCATCTAATCTAATAAAATGAGGTTCTTTTTTTCTTTATTTTTGGTTTTAACGGTAAAGATATCACCGGGCTAGCTTTCGTCCACCAAGACTAAATCCCTTCCCATATAATGGTGCATTCAGGAAAATTTAATTCTCCCTGGTGTTGGCCCCTAAATTTGAACATTGACTAATTTAGATGAACTTATTACATTTTTATTACGAGACCAAATCCTTAGAGTTAATTTTTTTTTTGGTTGGTTGCAATACAACTGCATAACGGCCGAGTCTTGCATCTCCCTCTGATGAAATTCCATCCCTTCCTCTTTCAATGGAAAATTTTAATTTTTTTTCAATTACAACCCTATATAAAAAGGAAATTTGTGTTTTAATGGAAAAATTAGAAGGAAAGGAAAGATTGGATATATTGATTCCACTGGATCTGCTTTAATATGAGAAAGATTTCATTCAAAGATCCTTTTAATATAAACCTTTCTGGTTTTATTCCTTTTGGTGATTATTTGTAATACAATTTTGCTATTCTATTATAAAATGTGGTGAGTAGCTAAAATCTGTTAATTATGACTTAATTATGCTTAAATGGTTATTTTATATTTAAAAATTGCTTTTTCTGTGCCACATTAGCATGATAACAATGAAAAAAATTAATTTCTTTGTGCCACATCAGCATGTTATTAGGTTGATTAACGGGAAGACTAAAACTGCCAAACTCAGTAAAACACGGAGACTAAATTGTTCACTTTTAAAAATAAATGACTAACTCTTAAGAATCAGTAAAACAGAGGAAACAAAATTGTTAATTAGCCTAAATAAAATATAATAACTTCATTTCTAAGTGAAACTAAACCTAGCCAACTGTTCATTCTTATTCCACTTTCTAAGTTAGTTGTATACCAAAATTATTCACTCCATGCCCATGTCATATTTAATTATGTGATTTTCTTGAGTGCAGCAAGAACATTGTGCTATTGTAGGATGGTTTACATGCCCATGTCATATTTATATGGGAAAAGGTTTGTTGGACCAATCACAACTCTAATTGTTGCATTAAGAGAGGAACTCCTCACTGAACCTTTCCATGAAATAAAATGGAGAGAAATACGCCATCGATGTGCAAAGGTGTGTTTCACCCAACTTACTGCCAGGCTCAACTCCAACTTTGTTGGAGGCTGCCATCATTTAACACAGCTCTCCTTATTTACTTGCATGCAAGAGCTCATTGTGCATATTGTTAAATGCAGGAGGATTGTTACTATTCCCTGACTTAATGCAAGAACATTTTTGGGACACTGTCTATATATTTACAGAGCCTCTACTTACACGTTGGCCCTTGAATAAGCAGATTAGAAAGAAGGCTTTGCAAGTAGTAATGAACCATATTCATTATGAAGATGAAAATAGTAGATATTTAACTATTGGTTCTGTAGAAAAGGTATTTTGATCATTTTGTATATAGAATTAAAAGAATATGGGATTTGTTGCTTTTGGTATTCTAGCTAAGACTTTGGATTTGAACACGGAACCAAGAAGCCCAGTACCACTCGATCGGTTACATGCCGTTTGGTTGGAATCTGGAATCTTGTGTTTGCTTTTGTATGACATAAAATATTCTGAATATCAAATGGTATTCACATGGAGCAGGTTCTGTGTATGCTTGCTTGCTGGGTCGAAGATCCTGATGGTGATAGCTTTAAGAAGCATCTTGCAAGGGTACCAGATTGCTTGTGGGTTGGAGAAGATGGAATGACAATGCAAGTTAGTATTCACAAGACTTCAACCTTGATTTAAGGGTTCTTACTTGTCTTGCTTTCAGAAATTTTTGGTTTCCCACACCGTTGAAAGTGTCTTTTAATCCTAAGCTTGCATATATATAGCTACCATCTGCATGTGCATTTCTATTGACTTAAGAGTATCATTACTTTTCATATGTAGGCTTTAAGCAGTCAGATTTGGGATGCTAGTTTCTCCATTCGAGCTTTGCTCGCAAGCAATCTCAATGAAGAATTAGGACCTGCAATTTTGAAGGCCCATGACTTCCTAAAGAAATGTCAGGTTAAAAGTTATTCACAATCAAGACACATGTTCGTGTATACTTCTCCTTCTCCTTCTCCTTTAAGTTAAAATTGCCCATCTCTATTGAAATTATGAAGGTAAGAGAAAATCCATCTGGTGACTTCAAAAGCATGTTCCGCCATATTAATAAAGGATCGTGGACTTTCTCTGACCAAGATCATGGATTACAAGTTTCGGATTGTACTGCAAACAGTTTGAAGGTTACTGCTGTATCATGTTATTTATTTTTAATGAATTAAATATGTTGCTAGTCTTAATTATCAATAAATTCTCCGTTTTTTTTTTTCTTTTCTGGTTTTTCAGTGCTGCCTACTTCTTTCCATGATGCCAAGAGAAATGGTTGGTGAGAAACTTGAAGTGGAGTGGATATATGAAGCTGTCAATGTTATACTTTCTCTACAGGTAAGGACCAATTTACAATACATATTTGTCTCCATTTCTGAATTTCTTGCTACATATGGCCATGGCCTGTGGCGAATAACTCAATGAGGGGAGGGAGACAAACTATAAAAGTGGGGGGCCAAACTACAAAAGTGAAGGAATTTGAAACATTTCTCTTAGGGATTTAGTAAAAAAGAAAAAAATTAAACGTGGGGGCCGGTGGTGTCAATTTAAGAAACTTTTAAGGAAGAAAAGCCATTTAAGGGATCTGACAGACAATATCTCTATTTCAATCGTTAATCCTGAATTTTATTGCCTAATAGTTTGTTTTCAACAATTTTAGGGTAAAGATGGTGGAGTAACAGCTTGGGAGCCACCAATAGGTGCTTCTTGGTTAGAGGTAATGACTTCAACCTGAGCCTTATATGTTCTGAAAATATGATAATATCAACAAAAATGAGTAATTTCTGATTTTCTATCCTATAACAAAAGTAATCAAGATTCATAGTTTTCTTTTATCTCTTTTTAGTGGTTCAATCCAATGGAATTTGAAGATGACACAATAGTTGAGCACGGGTGAGGATTAATTTTTACTGCATTGTTAGTAATAAATTTGTAATGAAGTAAATTCTTTGAATACTAATATAGTGGTGGTTCAGATATGTTGAAACTACTTCATCCACAGTCCAGGCATTGATTCTATTTAGGAGGCTATATCCGGAGCATAGAAAGCTGGAAATTGACAATTTTATCAAAAAAGCCTACCAGTATATTGAAGATACACAAACAGCTGATGGATCATGGTATGTGTATCCCATACTTTAGATTATACAAAAAATACATTTAATAATAATATAGTAATAGTAATCATAAGGTTCAAATCTTAGGTTTCTTATTTTTTAATATTCTCAAATAAGAAATTTAGTTTCTCCTTATTTTTTTTTTTTAGTTTAAGAGTGACTTAGAAAATAAATCAACTTTCTAAGAGTGACTTTTAATTGTATTACCCATATTAATAAATAAATAAAAACATCTAGTGCTAATCTCATCTTCATGTTTGAGATCACATGTTTTTAGAATGGTTTAGTATTTTTCCCTTTGAAACAGAAAAATCTGGTTCTCCTCACTGTGTTCCTAATCAAATATCTTCCTTCACCCAGTTTCATTTGAAATAACAAGTATATCCTAACAGGCCTGGATTTTGGGGAGTTTGCTTCATATATGGGACATGGTTTGCTTTGGATGCGTTAGCAGCAGGAGGGAAAAATTACTACAATTGTTTGGCCATGCATAGAGGTGTTGATTTTCTACTCTGTACACAAAATGAAGATGGTGGTTGGGGAGAGAGCTACCTTTCATGCACAAACAGGGTAACCTCTTTTGTCGATGCTAATTACTATTATTATTGACTTATTTATTCCTGAAGAGTCACTTAAAGTTCAAGAAATGCGTAAAATGTTTGACAATTCTATTAATCTTTCAAATGGAATAATTAGAACAAATAAAAACTATGGAATAAAATTAAAAGTTGTAATGAATTCAATTCATGAACAGATTATTTTGGCAATCACTAAGCATACAATGTCAATAGTTAATCATAATATACAGTTGGCGAAAGAGAAGGTTGAAGTTGTTGTTCATTTCTGATACAGGTATACATACCCCCTGATGGAAACAAATCAAATTTGGTGCAAACTGCTTGGGCCATATTGGCTTTAATTCATGCTGGGCAGGTTAGGTGATGTTGAAATAAACTTGTTAACCAAATGATTTATAGCGGATTGATACTGAGGTATCCTTTATACTTGTGGATTTTGTATTCAAATCCAAAGTCATAACCAAAGTACTAAAAAAAAAAAAAAAAGAAACAAACTTATTACATTACCCATAATACATCAAAGCATTAATTTGAAAAGAATTTGGTTAATAGGCCAAGAGGGATCCAACTCCTCTTCATCGTGCGGCAAAGCTATTAATCAATTCTCAAATGGAAAACGGGGACTTCCCTGAGCAGGTATGTTTCTCTTATGAATGCAACTCATATTTTTGCATTTCGTCTATTTCTCTTCCCCTTTCTTAACAAATATTTGTTTACAGAATGCTGTGGGAGCTTTCATGCGTTCTTGTACATTATTATATGGGCTATACAAGAATGTGTTTCAGATTTGGGCTCTTGCTGAGTACCGTGCAAATGTTCCTCTGCCTTCTATTTCAAAGAAGGTTTAATTTAAAACAACTGATATTACAGACTTAATGATAATGAGCAGGATACTTATATGGATTGTACAGACTTAAAACTAATTCATCATTTGGATCTTGTCTATGAAGTGAAAGATTTATGTATGTAAAACACCTTCCTAAATTTTTTCCGAAAGGAGATAAGAGTAAAGGTTTTAAGACAGTAAAATATTTAAAATCTGCATATAATGCATGCCATATGAAATAAAGCTGATTGACACTCAAAAATAATCTAAAGTGCATCATAAGTTAATTGAGGAATATCTTAATTGTGTTAATTATTTTGTCTATCTTCTGCCCTGCCTACTCATGTCCTATTCAAGCAAATAAAAAATTTAGAATAAAATATTTTCCTCTCCCCTAAATTTTTACATAATACACACGATCCTCCTCTATATTTTTAAAGCTTAAATAGACTTTTTCTAAACTTTGAAAAAACACTACAACTTAGTCTAATTCGTTTAGTCAATCAATTAAGTCATAGTCAACGGGATCAAAATAATATAAAATATCCATAATACCCTTAGTTAACAGTAAATTTTTTGCAGTTGAACCCTGGCATAGTGGCATCAATTCTAGAATAATGTTAGAAAATACTAATCAGTTAGAATTAATTTCACTGTTATATTTGCCGTTAGAATTTAATTGTTAACTGAACGTATTATCTATATATTTTATATCATTTTACTTTCTTTGTGTATGATTTAATAGTTGATCTAACAAATCAATGTAGGTAGACACTACATGAAGCGTAAGTAAACTAAAGTGATTTAGTGTGAGAGTCAGAAGAGGAAGACACTAGCTATTATAGTATAACCTTGGCTATACAATAAAAATACAAAAATAAATTAATAAAGAGTTATGCATAACAGTTAGATCTTTTAGACATAATTAAATTCAAAATTTATCCATTATTTAAACATTTAACTAAATTTATTTTAATTTACTTAAATTTTGCGATGAACCAAAAAAAAAAATTACTTCTCTATAAACTAATATTTTTGAAGGAGATATACTACTATATCCTTTTATGGGATTGTAGTGTAGCAAGTGCAACTCCCAACCATACCATAAATAATGTTGCCAACGAACCTTATTTCAACTACCACCTATATCCTTGGAGACCTCCAAATCTAGGCCTCTGAAGCCCCAAGAGTCTCAATTACACATGACAAAGCAAAAAAAGAAGATAATCAAAGTCTTTTTAATTTCTTGTCAGCAGAGGTGATTAATTGATGAATTCATTGTCAGTTACTACCACTTCTATGGAACTATTTAGATTTTTTTATTAGATAAATAGGGCTAAATTCTTTTTAGTTGGAGATTGAGATGAGAAGATGAGGATTTTAACCTAAAACCTCAATATTTTTGAGAATTTTTAAATAAATAGTAATGTGTGTGCTTTTGTAATGAAAAGCTCAAAAAGGGTTGCCAAGATCAAGAATTCCATCCATTGCGCATGGTTTTCTTCTGTTTTCATTTTATTTTTTTGTTCTCATTACAAATTGTAAGTAACTCGCACAGCGCAGAGAATTGAGAGTTTTAGCAACATCAAAACCAAGAGAAATGGAGAACAAACTCCCCAAGTCTTTGCTCAAGCAAAATAGTTGAAGGTTTAAAGGATTCCATGGAGGATGATGACTAAAAGATTGCTATAACACAACGCTGAACATTTTTAACTGGAATGAGGAAAAAAAAATGATTAAACCTTATGGGTGATATGGCACTCTTTCTACCATTGATCTATTTTTGATGAAAATGAACGGTTAATATTATGCTCAAGGAAAATAGTTGAAGATTGAAAGGATTCTAAATCCATTTGAGAGATATTAATAAAATTATTTGTAGTCAATTAATAATTATTTTTTGAAAGATGCCGTCAATTAATGATAAGGAAGTTTTTTGCAATTTTAAAATTAAATAGATAATTTCCAAAATTAGACTATTTGTGAAAAGAATACCTCTTATTTAATATAATGGTGTCATTCCTATTTCAAAATTGTTAACAAACAGTTTTTTAAAACCTATACATAAACCCAGTTAACTAACATATGTTAAGAATATTCTTTTTTGATGGTCTTTTTTACAATTTTTTTTTTTAAAGCTTTGGGGGAAAATGCTAGAGTGACATAAAATATCCTGATCTTCTAAAACGCATCAGAGAACCAAACCTTGATCTCCATGGCAGCCTGAACCTCCGCCCTTTATCCTTAAAACCTTCATCTCTTCCAATCGTTTAGAGAATCCCTTCAAAGCCTACCCCTACACTACTCTTCTTCACTCATATGCTGCAATAGTATCCTAATTTTGAAATCCTGCCCACACAAGCTATATCTTCAGACAAATATACAATTTTGCTTTCATGTTAGATATTTGTTGTTTGACCAGATGATGTAAAAACATGGCTAACTGAGAATTCAACTTTGATGTAATGTATTTTCATGTTGTCATCTTGTCCCTTTCCCTCTGGTGAATAGAGTTGAATGTATTTCTCATTTGCGAAGGCAGAAGTTATTTGCTGGTTTGAAAACAAAACCATAACACTCTAATATATGTATGTGTTGAATGGTTTGTTAGTTAAGGTGTGGAGCCAAGTCCCACATTGGTTTGACCCAGTTCGGAAGTCAGTTATGACATTTGAAAAGGTTCACTAAATCAAACAATTGTAACTATTTGATTAATAATGTCTATTCCCAATCTAGGGTAATAAAGTTTCATGTTTTCCATTGAGAATTTTGAGGGTGTTCTTGTATCCTAGGGTAACTTGATTTGTAAAGAAACAATATTACACTTATTCATGCCTAGGGATGGCAATTTGCCCCATACCTAATGGGGTCCCGTTACTTTTACCCGGTCGGATAAAAGTATGTGGTAGAAAAAAAAATAGGTATAAGGATGATGATGGGTAATTTTATGGGGCCGGAGCTGGGGATAGGAAAGTCACTACCTACCCCTCTCCGCCCCATACTATATATATATATATTACATAATTTTTACAGGGCGGGGATGAGGCTGTTGAAAAATCCCCGCCGGGAATGGGTCCGGGAATAAGACATGGGGATGTTCTTCGGGGATGGGGACGGGGAGTGCCTGCTCTACCCCATTGCCATTCCCTATTCATGCCTCAAGGCCGTTATTTTTTGTTTTCTTGCTTATACCATTTCTAACAGTATATTGAATGCATTCAAGGTGTCTACCTTTCACCTCCAATAATTAATTTGAGTGCCAATAAGTTTTGGCTCGAAGTGGTGATTTTTTATATTGTGCAAGAAGAAATAGATTTACAAAAAAAATTATTCTTCTATTTTTTGAGAAGTCTAGCATTTTTCTTCTTTAAAACAGGAAGTGTTGATGGAGTCTCCCAACAAAATCAATCAATCACATGATGTCACCTTAAAAGCATTGGCATCTTGTAAACATCGTATTTTGTCCGAGTATTTTTTTATGGCATAAAGCAAAAAAGAAAAAAATTAGAAATTTAAGACATTACATTTTTGAAAATTTGAGGTCTTGTATCTTTTGAATTTGTCAAAATTATGCATTAAAAAAATAATTTTTGAAAACATGAAAGTTCTTAATTTTTGGTTTATTTCTTTTTATATTTTATTTAGACTTTAATAATAAAATAAATCTTAGTCCAGTCCAATTTTTTATTCAGCCCAATTTTTCCATTTGGCCTATTCTTTAGTATTTTAGATTTTTGTAAATGGGTAATAAATAAAGAAAATTTTGAGAAGTTTTTTTCTTAAAAAATGGGCTTTGTTAATGAATTGGCCAAGCCCAATTAATCATATAGCTTCACTTTCTCTCTCTTAGATTTACTATATAAATTTGTGATATATTTCTATGTACTTGTTTTTCTTTTTCTTTTTCATTTTCTCCACATGTGCGTGTTATTNAAGGTCGTAGGATCAACTTCAAACAGAACAGAGAAGCTTCATTTTTATTTTTTTTTTCTCTTTAGCCAGAGAAAAACAAAGAAGCTTAAAACTTCAACTCCGTTATAACTTAATTTTAAAAACGTGTGTCTTCCCGTCGGGAAACTTGTTAGCCCTCCTTCTCCTGATCCTATTCAAGAGGGGAAAAGAATGGGATGCCTTTGCCATAAACCTTTTTCACTTGCTAGTTCTTTTTCAAGCAAGGAAAAGTTGCTCATGCTTGTAAGGAGGGGAAAAGAATGGGATGTCGTTGTCCATTGATCTTCACTCTGCCCATTGGAATTGGATTCCAATTTTGATTCTATTCGTGAAATCAGGGAAAAATAGCATCAAGCAAGTAAAAATTGCTTATGCTTATCAAGAGGGAAAAGATTGGGATGCCATTGCCCGTCGAACTTACTTGCTAGTTCTTTTCTTTTCTTGCATACTGCCGTGAAATGAAAACAAATTCACCGTAAGTGCCTCGACCTCAACATCTCACCAGCCACACAGCACAAAAAGAAGTCGCATAAATTCAATTGGAAAAATGTCGATCCAAACAAAACTAAAGAAAGCGGTGGAAGTGTTGCTCAAGCGTCTGCATCAAGTGAAAGAGAAAGTTGCTGATGAGGATATCAAGTGTCAGATCAAACGCATTGAGACCATACTCAACAAAAAGAAAGATCAGTTTACTGCAGTGAAGGAGTGCGAACAAGAACTCATAGAACGTTTAAGGGACTTGGATGGGCAACTTGGCAGATTGGACAACCACAAGATGGAAAATATCGACATGGATTCTATGCGGTCTTCCATTGATTCTAGCGTTAAACTCATAAAGGAGTGGGTTTTCCTACCGCACGCAGAATTCACCACCATCTTAAACACAACAACTCGGAATGACGACGATAAGGGTCCAACTCAAACTCAAACTCCAAAGCATCCGCAACCATCTTTGGAGGATCCAGTTTTTCAAGAGATCTTGAAAAATCTTCGGGTCAGTTATGACAATCTTCGTCCTCAATTGAGGCATTCCTCACTTTTCCTCTCAATTTTCCCTGAGAACTCTGGCATAAAGAAA
>QAOA01008757.1:1995-41352 GCA_003255065.1 Cercis canadensis
AAAATAAATAAATATTAATTAAATCATAAATATATAACAAATAGTCTCTATCATATCTTTCCGTGCATGCTTTAAATTGTATTTTTGGAATTTGAATATATTATAATTAATTTAATGATAGTATTATAAACAAGTGAGAGGTTGATGGGTGGAAGCAATGGAATGGAAAAAAGGAAATTGGCAGTAATAGAGTAATACTAGGTATGGTTCCCCAGAAGTTTAAATGAATGGATGAGACAACAACCGGATCTGGATCCGGTCATCTCACTTGAGTCATGCTGCTCAAATCTGAACCGTCATTCTATTAAAATTCATCTTAACCATTAAAACACATTAATATTTAATAGTTAAGATGAACATTAATTAAATAGACGGCTCAAATCTGAGTGACATAACTCAAGTGACATAATCGGATCCAAATCCGCAACAACCATAATAAGTTTGGTCTCAACAAAATTAGCCATAAATTCTGGCAGCTTGGAAGCCCCACCATATGAAATCAATCCAAAACCAATAGTTTGCTTATTTCTTTATCTTTTTAAGTGTTGCCACTGTTTGCTTTGTCGAAGCCGATGGATATTCTCAACTCTTAAAAACACGAAACCATGTGGCCACCTCTTTTGGTTTACCACTTTTATTCCTAAGCCGCCTATTTCAATTCTTTTTATTAATTAGTACAACTGTACAAGTACAAGTTATATAATATTTTTAGGTTTAAATATATTGTAGTTTTTTATAATTTAAATAAATTTTGAATCAAGTATTTATAATTTTTTTAAATCTTTATAATTTAAAATTTTTTGATTGAGTTTCTATTATCACCTATCGATTATAATTCCGTCAATTTAGTGTTAACATAACAAATGACTTATCTATATAACAGTAAAATAAGTTAACATGGTGTTAAAGTGGCATAAAAATTGATATTTCATCAAATTTTGGCTAAAAAAAGTACATTAAAAAGTTGATAAGATGGTAATTTTTGTGATAGCACAGGCATCATATCAGTTTATTGTATTGCCACATAGATAAGATATTTGCTATATCAAAACTAAACTGACGAATTTATAACTGGAGATGACGGCAATGACTCAATTAAAAGAATTTCAAAGTATAAGAACCTCAAAAGAAGAAAAAAAAAATTATAAGGACCTAATTCAAAATTCGTCCAAACTATAAAGATCTGCAATATATTTAAACCATTTTTATTTTACAAGCACAGCTACTCAATCTATATCTATGAAATTCTCTCTGTGAAAGAGATGCATTTCCCAACATGAAATAAAACAAAAAAAGATTGATTTTATATATACTTTCTTGTCTCTACTTGTATATGTGTCACGTATTTATATATATAAAAGAAGAGAAGACTTTCAAAATTTTAAATTAGTACATAGGGGGAGTAGCTCTAATCCATTTTACAAAATTCACACTATGTAGGTGTTCCCAATAAGACTACTTCTACTTGTAGAAAAAATATATGAAAAAAAATTATGCGGATTTTGGGAGGGGCTAATTTAATTTTTTTTGGTGTACATACTAATTTAAAATTTTAACTACCATATAAAAAGAAGCGTTAATATTTAAGTGTTAATGTATCACTAAATTGAATATCCTCTATTCAATTTTATATCTTATCTATTTCTAATATGATTTGACTTAAAAATATTGGGTTTTCCGACCAAATAAAATTTGTTAGGCACTTATTGTCTTCACATAAACAACATACTTCTAAACTACAATAGTAATGTTAATCCCAATAAAAAAAAATGTTTTTTATACATTATTTAGTGTTATGTTATATCACATTAAGTAAAGTGAAGGAATTTGACAAGTAAAATATGACATTAAATAGTATGAAATAATTATTAGGTGTGATTTAATAGTAAGGAATCTAAATAATATGTAAGAAGTCAAGGATTCAAATTTTTTTTTTGTCGTCATGTAATTAAAAATAAATAAATAATAAATATTACTTATAATATTACTAGCAAATATTGGGTATCTTTTTGCTAGTTAAACCAAAAGAATGGATACTGCAGTAAACCCTTGTTTGTAAATAGAGTAGTTGCTATAAGAGAAGTGATTGTACTTCCTTACATGTAAGGTTAAAAAAAAATATTAATTCGCAAGAAAATATTTAAATAAGTCTGAGATGAATTTATAAATATACAAATTAAATCCACAATAGAAACTAGAAAGGGTCAAAATTGTGGAGCTGGAGTGGAAACCGAAACCGAAGCTAAAACCCGACAATGTTTTGAGGGCTGGATCCGACAACCCTCCGACCAGTGAGCATGGGACCCTATGTAACACCCTGGCACGAAATTCAAAAACATATCATATGTGATATTTCTCATTTCTCAATCATATATTATCCACTAGCATTGTAAGTATGGGGTGCTATGATGCGATTTATGTCATATTTTTTACTTTTTATGAAATTTTAATTTTATATTATATCAGTTTAATATAATTTATATAATTTAAATTTTATTAAATTATTATTTGTGTTATAATAAAAAAAAATTTAGTTGAGTTTAATAAAATTTAAATTATACAAATTGTGTTAAACTGATACAATATCTAAAAAAATGAGAATTTTATGATATAATATAAACATATTATACTATATTGACGTGACAAATATATATAATTTTTATATTTTATTGAATATAAATATAAATTATCTTATTTTCTAAATAAATTTAAAAATATTTGACTTATACACATGTTAGTTGTTAGCTATTATAATGTGATATGACATATTACATAAATATCTAAAAAAAAACTTTCATAAAAAAATTGTGTAAAAAAAGAAATGTAACTTATATCATATAAAAGGGTATAACATAGCACCCCATTTAAGTTTTAGGCAAATGACCAAGAATTTTTCAAACTTCTGTTTCTTCATAAACCAAAAAACCCTTCCACCCCATTCAAGTTTTAGGCAAATGACCAAGAATTGATCAAACTTCTGTTTCTTCATAAACCAAAAAAACAAAAAAAGAACAAAGAAAGAAAAAGACCTTCCACCCCATTCTTGTTATAATATTAGCTTCTACCCCAACTTAGTATATAGACTAACAGCATCACACATTGTGCCGACGGAATATTCTCTGCCCGGCCAGCTGCCCTCGTCTCATTGTCATCACTTAAATTGACTTCCTGACATGTGAAAGGAACATGCATCTTGTTTCCTTGTTATACCTACTGAGTTATGAAAATGTAAGCATTATTTTTTTATCTACAACTACAAGGGCGCAAATTATAAAATAAACAAGTTATAATGATTCAAACTTCATGTTAACATTGTCTTCTAGAAAGGAGAAACTGAACAAGTAAACTAAGAACGAAGAAGACAAAACAAATATGGCCAAATCAATTACTGTTTCAGTATAATATTTATTCAGACTTCAACTTGGTCTGCTTGAAAAAGAACTTTTTTAACAGCAGCCCCAACTTCAGAGTTTGAATGCCATGGATTGGTAGGTAGAAGTAGGAGCTCCAAGCAGGTAGAAAGTCCAACTCACCTTCTCACATGATTCAAGTTGGTTGCTTGTTTATCCAAAACCGATTCAGGAGCTTTTGCTCTACATGAAGTACAACCAACACTAATTTTAAGTATTACATGAAATTCATGAATTAATTGTCAATTACATAGGCAACAACTTTTTCTTATTTTAAAGATTTAAGAATTTTATTTTAATCTCAGAAAAATTATTTTAAAGCATAATTCTTAAATTATCCTCCAGTAAATAGATAAATGCTTAGGGTGCTTTGATATGGTGAAGCAGTTACACGGTTCTCTTATATTTTGTTTTAAAATAGGAAAAGATTATCCCAATTGATAGGGATTTTTTCCCTTTGGTTTCTTTTTCGTAGCCGTGTACACTCTACACTTGCCAATACACTCAAATATTCAGAGCTTTCACTTTTTTTGCTACTGTTTTAAGAATATTTTGGTTGAATTTTTTTGCCCTATAATAAATTTTTTTATTAATACATTTTTATATGTTGCATGTCCTGATTTTGCCTAATTTTTTGGATTTTTCACTGGTATCTCCCATGCATACGATGCCCGAGTCTATTTCCAATTTGTGTACCATATGAACATAGTCAAAATTTGTTATAAAGTCAAAACAGTAATACTCCATAGTCAAAGCTACATGTTATCTTGTTTTTACATAGGCATAGTATGCCTTTAATTCAAGTAATGTAGAATTGTCCAAATTTTTTTGTATCATTTTTACACAATTCTATTCTTATAATTGGTAGTTTCTGTTCTTTTATGGATCTTGTGAAGCTACTTCCCCTTAAAAGTGGGGTGACTAGTGCTACCACATCTTTTATATCTAAGTTTAAGTAAAAGTACCTTCGCATTTTTAGATTCACTACAAAGCTCATGAAAAATTGAATGGCCAATATGAATCAAAATCCTTAGTTCCTTGTTAAAGTGTATAATCTAGGCTATATAGAAACATTTACATGGAATAATACTTTTTGTGGATAGCTCACATTACACATTTTAATATGAAACTAGTTGTTTTCACCCACAATGTGTGACTTAACTTTCTCAAAATTGGCACGAGTCCAAAACACAAGGGTTACTTCCTCCATAAGTGAAATTAGAAGGTGGTAGTGCTACAGTTTTGAAGGGGATTAGCATGGAGAAACACATATTTTAATTACTTATTGGAATTTAAGAATAAATTATTTTCACCCTTGAGATATTAAGAAATGAAACTCTATCACATTCTTTTAACAACGTTATACTCCATCCCAACTTACTATCTAGACTAACTGCATCTCACATTATGCTGACAGAATACTAGCAAGTTTGGAGTTCACTTAAGTGTTACTTTATTGTGGCTTAATCCAACGGCTTAGATTTCTTTTTTGATGGCCACAATATCTCTTTCTCCTTATAACATAGATACCACATCATAAAACAAAGGGGGTCAAAAGATTTTATCTGATTAAACTTCAGGCCAGGAGTTTTCCCCTCTTTCCGTATCTCTTAAACTTCTGATATCTATCTTTATAGATAGTTTTAAACTTCAAACATAGTTTTTGTCTCATGAGCAGTGTCAAGCTAAAATAGCATTAACACTGAATAGTGACGCACACAGTGACATGAACAGTAGTTTCTTAATTTCTTAATTTTGTTATCTTCTTAATTAGTTTCTTAATTGGGTATAATTTTTTTTTTTTTTATGTCTAGTCGAGCCTTGTCTTCTAAAACAAATTAAGTCTTTTAATTTTGCTAGTCTTATAAGGTTTAAACTTTCTTAGTTTTAAAAGATTTAGGTCTACTATAAATTTTTGAAGTTCATTGCTAGTAACTCAATTTTTCGAGCATTAGAGTAATTTCTTTATAAGCGTTTTCTTTTTTTGAGGACAAATCCAAAAAGTTATTTAGTTTGTTTTCAATCTTCCTCTTCATATATGCAACCAAACCTATCAAACTATCCAAAGTTTTTCTTTAGGGTGTGTTTGGGAGTTTTTTTGAAAGGGAGAGGAGAGGAGAGGAGAGGAATAAAACTCTCCTCTAATTTGTTTGGGAGATCTAACTTGAAAAAGGAAAGGAAACAAAAGAAAACATTGTAACCCCCAAAATCCTTTTTTGACCAACTCCCATGTTCCTCTAAATCGGAGGGTTTGGAGAGGAAACCTATGCTAATGACTATTATACCTCTTTACTTTTTTGAAAATATTCCTCACCTATATCCCACGCAAATCCGATACTCTTCTTTCTTCTCTACACATCTCTCGGCTACTGCTACTCCTCCGCCTCCTTTCATTCCAAAAACAAAGTCAACCTTGACGCCGTTGATCGCCGTCACAGATTGCTGTCACCGTCACCCATTGCTCCACAGTCCACTTCCAGGTAATCTTTCTTCTACCCTCGAACCCTTCTCCCCATATACATTTTCTGAAACAAGGAAGAAGGAAGCAGTGTCGGCATCATCTTTTAACTTGGTGTAGTTCGTTTTGTAGAGGTTATTTTCATGTTCAGCTTGTATTTTATGGCTTTTGGTATTTCTTTCATGTTTTGTTTTATAGAAAATTTACAAGATTTGTTTCAAAAAAATAGATATGACGCATTTGATCTTGATTTTTGTAATTTCAATTTAATATAGTATTTTTGTTATATTAAATTGAAATTACAAAAATCAAGATCAAATGCGTCATATCTATTTTTTTGAAGGAACACACACACACACACATACATACATACACACACATATATATAGCAACATTTTCAGTCTTTTTCACACACACACACACACATACATATATATATATATAGCGCGCACACACACACAGACATACATACATACATATATATACACACACACATACATACATATATATATATATATAGCAGCATTTTCAGTCTTTTTCTTAGACTTTTCTTTCCTCTTAATTTTTTCCAAATTTGTAGTCAATTTTCTGCATCTAACACGAATAAGACACTTCGTGTGGCAATAATAACATTCTTATCTCTATAATCAGCTTTCATCTTCTAACTTCTTACACTTTGTCCGCATATGACCCATCTGATGGCAATTGTAACACTCCTTGCTGCTGTAATCAACTTTCGGCCTCAAACTCAATCTTGGGTCTTCTCTTCTCTAAAGCAAGACCTGCCACAAGATGCATTGCTTCCACGATCAAATTCAGTAAAACTTGCGAACGCATCATCTTGAGCACTAGGCTTCTCAAATTTTACACACTCTAAAATAGTCAAAATCACATCATTGTCTCTTTTCCAACCAACGTAGGCAAAGAAATTATCAAAAGATCGTGGAAGAGACCACACCTACAGAAAAGCTTTATCTTCATGCTCAATTATTTCCCCTACACAAGTAAACTGTGTGATCAACGCATTAAAATAATTTAAATGGTTCTTAAGGTTTGTACCTTCTTTTTTAATTTTGGGTTAAAACTGGAATTTCATAACTGAGATAACTCTTTCTTCAAACACAAGTGGTTTGTGAGAGATCTCGACACATATATATCCTTCACCTTTCTCCCATCAAATAGCTCCACCTCAAATTTGCTTCTTGCAAACACTAAATTAATCTGCACCATCAGGAGCCACAGCTATGATACCTCTTGTCGGGAGAATTAGCACGATTAGCAAAATAAATCACATATTATAAAGAACACTTAAACTTACATAGTTCGGCAGTATGCCTATGTCTATAGGAGAAAGCAACAAATTTTTTTTAATATTGTATAATTTTCTCTCAAATATAATTTTATAACCACAATTTAAATTATATATATATATATATATATATATATATTCACATATCATTTTCTCTTTTCATTTCCATATTCTTTCACCCTTATTTCTTCTAGTGTTATCTAGTTGTGGTATTAGTACATTATTATTTTGAAAGATTCTTAAATAGACAGTGAGATACTAAGCGTGTCTAAAACATGTTCAATCAGAAGATGTCAACTCATTGAAAATTGACATATCCAATTAATGATATGTGATGTTATTAGATATAAAATTATTTCTGAATTTTTACCTAACATCTTAAGTTTTTAGGTTGAACTGATTCTTGACAATAGTAACAGTTTAGCTCCATAACTAATGGAAATTTTAATTGAAATTCGATAGTGGTTATTTGAGAGATGGTTGTTCCCAAACCTACAAAAATAGAAATAAAATTTAGATAATAATAAAATATAAGTGAAAAATAAATATGTGGCATTGGGATGATGCACAATTATCTCAATTTCTTCACGTCTCCTAAAGGTGATCTTTTGTATTTTCCAACAGGTAATTTTAGACCATTGCTTTTAAGATACAACAACCCAATGGCTATACCATTTATCCTCAAATTCTACACAAATGAAAGAAAATAACACTCTCCAACACACTTTTCTACCCAAATATATTTTAGGAATAGAAACACATATATATTTAGATGGTAGAGACCCATAACCTTCTAGCCGATGGTTGCAAAATGAAAGCACATAAATCCATGATTGATGCTATATGTTACTATAAGTTGTCACTTAAAGGATATGCATATAATGTCTTAAAAAGGATATGCATAATAGAATTTTTTCGTTGAAATTTAGTCCAATAGAATTGGATAAAAGATCATTAGAATTACAAAATTTCAACAAAACAGTCATTCCAACAAAAATTTCAAAGGAATTGTACCTTTGGAATTCAGTTTTAAAAAAAAATTCAACAAAAAATTCTAATGATAATTCCAATAGAATATTCCGTTGAAATTTTAGAAAAAAAAATATATTTTTTAATATATTTTTAAAAAAATATTTTTTATTTTAAAATTTAAAATTTATTTTTTATTTTTTGAAATTCCAAGTGAATGAAAATTTTGTTGGAATTTCTAATTTTTTTTATTTACTTTTAAAGGTAAATTCTTATATAATATTTCTTAAAAATCAAAATCTACCATTTAACAAATTTTTGTGGATTTTAATTACATATAATTGAAATACAGCATTTTAAATACATGCATTTATAAAATATTTTGTTTGAATACACTCTATTATAAAAAGAATAATTTAACAAAAATATTCAAAACCTTGTTGTATTTATAATTTAACAAAAATATTCAAAACCTTGTTGTATTTATAATTTAACAACAGAACATGATTTCTATTAATATTCTACAAAACATGATAGCTTACAAATGAACAAATTATACAGTAAAAAATTATTGCTAAGGAATCTTCATGAAACATCAAATATAAACTTAAGAACCAATACAAGTGACATCAATAGAGGCAACTAGCCATCATACTCTCCCTGAGCAAATTTTTTCAACAATTTGACACCTTCAAAAGTCAATAATTGATTTGCTTAAACGCTACTACAATATCTGTTTCCTGTAGGTACGGCTTCTCAAGTGAAAACTGCAGCAGCCATTACACCAAAACAATAGGGTCTCTGAGGTCAGTACATTAATGAAAGCTTGACAACTTCAATTTGTCCAACTCAAGACAAGCTCAAAATGCACTTTCCTCTTTGAGTGCATGACAAGCAAAAGATAGATTCATAAATTATGAAAGGAAAAGTAGTAAAAAAAAGTTATGATGGATTTGAAGTTCCTTTGTCCTAGAGGCTTACAGTTTAAATGTTGTTTAATTGGATGAAAGCTCTATAAATTTTTGCATACATTCTTCTCTAAATTTTTTAGAGATCTTAATTTGTTTCTAGAATGTCATTAGATATTAGTAACTATGATGTGCACTTTCTCTATACCTCAAGTTCTACTCTCTTTTTCCTAAATAGAGCTCTTTGCTAATCTGGGAGGAAAATTAACTCTAGAAAATCAAATCTTCCTCATGAGAGAATATAACCAAATTTTACAACTGATGTGCAGTATAATGAAAGAGGCAGTAAACAAATCAATGTTTAAAATCAAAGAAGAAGAACAGTAAGCAAGAACAAGGTTACCTTTCACCATCGCTTATGAGATCGGATTTTCCCTTCCTTAGGATAGTTACACCGCCAATCCTGCCCAAGAACAGTCCAAAATTTGTAGGTTTCATTAAATTAGTTTATTTACTGACAGATAATGATGAAAAATCACTGGAATTGTATCTGTGATCAAAGCAAACTACTTAGCATGATCTAGTGCTTATACTGCCAAAATATGATAATTTTCTTTTAGCATGACATCATAAGGATTATAATCTGCTTTCATGATACTTGATCTGTATATTATGTGAATCAACGTGGAGTTGCACCCTACATTAAGAGAAACTTAATGTTTGGCAAGAGAGAGCAATTGCTGAGGAGCATCTAGATCATTTACTTCAGAACTCAGTACTTTCTGAACAAGACGCTTATACTCATTGACATTTGGGGTTAGAACAGCTAACGCATAGCCACTAACAAGATCAAGATTGTTTGTGACAAGAAAAAGTCCATCCTGCAAAAGACCGCTCAGAATGTTCAAACATTTACAGCCTGAAATAGCAATCATCAAGACCATATCTTAGTCAGCCCAAGCATAAGGTGTATAAATATACATACCGCATCTATAACCATTGGGATGTTTGACTTTTTTGCATGTCTCATGATTTCACTCACGCAGTCCTGACCACATTATGCAAATGTTAGCAAGGGGTAGCTGATAAAACCTACAAGACAATATAAGAAAACTCAAATGAAAACTCGATTTCCTAGACCACTATAGAGACATTTAATAAACTCAATTAAAGGATGAAAATTAAGCCAAGTCATAACATCTTGAAAGCCCATAGGTTTTAGTAGAGCTGTGAATTCTATGTGTTTGTCCTTGCCTAATAGATTAAACTTTTAGGCTGAGTAGTCCTTGCTGTCTCTGAACTTATGATTAGAGTTTCAGTACAAAGTGGTTCTGAGTTTGAGCAATTATGATTATGAGCATAAGTTTTGTGCACCTTTTAAGCCTAAAGAGCTTTAATTTGAGTATAATTTATTCTTGGGCACTTCTATAGTAGTAATAGCTTAAGTTTTTAGATTTACCAGTTCTTTGACTGTCTTTTATGTATCATGATGGCACGGTTGCAATTAAAATAACATGCATGCCCAAGACCATAAATGCCTACACAGATAGACATGTAACCACCCGAGGTTTACATGTTCCACATATGAGGAATGACATAAATCCATAATCTAGTCCCTTGAAACATAAGGTTGCATGTCTTGTGGTCAGAGACTCAGAAGAATCATATAATTAAAAGACTAAATACACATGCTTCACTCAAAATGAGAAAGAGGTTGAGATAATACTTAAAATCCATGAACAAACACATTAAATCAAAGATTATGCAAGTGACCGCCATGTGTGTAAAAAAAAAATGGAGATTTAGTGAAGTATCTCAAGAAAAGCATACCAGAAGAAATGGGTCTCTTCCAAGGCCTGGACCAATGACAAGACAGTCAAATCTTTCCATCCACTTATCAACTTCGGAAAGAACCTTGCTTGCTATGCTTTTCTTGTCCTCATCCCTGAAATTAGTCTCTCCCAAAAGGTCAACATCCACTTTGCTGTGAAATGTGCATACTGAAAGTGATTAACTAGAAGTTAGACCTGATACTGTAAGATTCCTCCAAAACAGGGTGCACAATTAACTCAGGACTGTAGCCTTTGATGACAGGAGCAGCATCTTTGGTACAAAAAACATGGGACAAATCTGCACCCTACAAGGAAGGGAATAATCAGATAATATTAATGGGCAGCAATGGATAAAATAACTACCAGGAAGGAAAAAAAAGAAAGAAGTTTGCAAAAAAGGGATGAGGGGGTCTGAGTTATTAATTCAGCTGAACCAGGTAGAAAATGCAATATCAAAAGGGAAAAGCTAAAAGAATTATTTTTTTTTTGAAAAAAATAAGAAAAAAAAAAGGGGAGTGTAACTGACCTAGCAGAACGACCCTTTTCTGTGCAAATCTTGATGAGTTGACCAACACCTTTCTTGTCAAGTACCTGTGATTATTTTCAACAATTCCATTTCAGTAATCATGCTTGGAATAGCTTCAATAGGTAAATGAAATGAAGTTTCATGTATGTAACTGACCTCAAATGGATCACTCTGTAGAATGCCTTTGGATAAGTATATAGGAAGAAATTTGCCAACATCATTTCTACTGTATCCAAATGTCATTTGGGTAAGGTCATTGGTTCCAAATGACAACTTCTCGTGAAAAGCAGAAGTAATGCAGTACATAGTTACATATTGCATTACATGGATAACTAAAATCTAGAGCAAATACAACCTATAACATATATTTGAGAAAATATAATAATGGAAATTCCAAGAAATCATTTACCTGGATCCTTTTTTAGGGAAAACAACACAATCCACCATGTGAAATTTTGATTCAAAAGAAGAAATTTTATCAGAAGTGAAAATACAGCACAATTTTGATTCAAAAGAAGAAACTTATACAATTTTGAACAGTAAAGGTGAATACAGCACAAGTGAAAATAGAGAGTTTTGCCAAAAAGAGAAGCTGAAAGAATTAAAACTAATAACAGTTAAGGTTCAAATAAAGCCTTTGAACAGAAAGGATAAACAGTATAAGACTGCAATCTGAAATTGCAGAGTCACAAGTATGAACACTTATACTAATATAAAAGCTTCTAATTCAGCTAATTGAGTTTCTTACTCCATTCATCCTTATTAGCAGTTAAATCCCCAATCAAATGCAGTTATAAGTAAATTATCAAAATGGTATATGCTTACTAAACTGTAAGTCGCGTACCCGTCCCCACAATGCTAGGATAGAGAAAAAAATTGCTGTATACTATGCTATGAAATCCCACAATGCTATAAGTAACTTCAATTAGGGAAAGTTATTATGAAATCCCACACTTGAGAACATAAAAAAATCAGAATAAAAAACCCAAATCATTAACCCGCTGATAAAAATCAGACACGGGAGAAGAAAAGAACAAAAGCCCTTTACATCAAAGAAAATGACTACAAAATTGAGAAAGACGCACGTAGCAGCTAGCAAAAGGTGAACTTTTCACTCAAGTGCCAATCTGCGTTTGTTAGATATATACAAGACATACCCCAAGAAACTCTAGTGCGAATCGAAAAGCCGCAAACCACCACCCAAAGCCGGAGTTCAATGCTTGCAGAGGGAGAGGAAGAAAAATGGAAACCCTCGGTGAAGCAAATGGGGAGAAAATAAAAGAGAACGAGGGAAGGGGAGGAGGATATTTTCTAGAGTTCTAACAGTAATTCTCATGGAAATTACCGTTGGAATCCCAACGAGTTTCAAAAAAAATTTGGGTATCTGGTTGTTGAAACAGTGAGCTTTGGGAGGAAATAATTTTAATAGTATTTTCCTTTAGAATTTATCCTAAAAATTAAAAAAAAAATTCTCACCTTTTTTAAAAACTTTTAACTGTAATTCTAATAAAAAATTCTAATTATACTTAAATTTTGTTGAAATTATCGTTAAAATTTTTAAAAAATATCTCCCGTTACAATTATAATTGAAATTTTTTAAAATTTCATAATTTATTTTTTAAAAAATTTTTGTTAAAAAAATAGGTATTTTTTTATAGTACGCTCGCACCATCATGGATATTTAATNACCATCATAGATATTTAATATAGTTTTTTTATAAAAATAGCAACAGATTAATAAGTAAATGAAACTAAATGGAAGAAAACAAGAAAGACATGATAAGCAGGTTCATTTGGGAGTTTGAACGATAATAATGAACAAGACTAATATGGAATAAGCACAAGGGTAATAGTCCAAAACATCTTTGAATAATTCTTCAGGGGAAAGAGTGTAAATGTGTTCAGAAAAAGCAATACGTGTTAGCTATATCTACTCTCCAAAGCTGGAGCTTTGCATAAATTGTTGTCCAAGCTTTGACCACTCAGATTCAATACTTGCTTGAGTTGTTTTTGCCCATTCCTGCTCAGCTCTCAACCGTGGTACACTGTTCCTTAAATCATCCTTTTGAGCTTTTACCATTCTTCCATTCTCAAAAACTCGTCTCTTTCTCTCAGCAATTGTGTCCCAATCTGATTTATGATCTGCAATTTCAGCATTTATGGTATTGATTTGTTCTTCTAGTTCTCTCTTCCTTTCCTCCAGATAGCCCAATTTACTGCGTATCCCATTTTCGGATGTTGCAACTTCCATGAATTCCTTAACGTTAGCTTCAAGACCCTCCTCTAGCTTCTCAACATTAGATAGGTTCACAGTTGCTGACTCAAGTTTAAGGCTTGCATCCGTATAGTCCAAACTCCATTGGCTAAAGCTTCTTGAAAGTTGTAGTATTACTGATTTCATCCTCAGTGAAATTCCGTCTTTGGGTGACAAACTGAGCAGGTAATCTAGAGTATCTTTCATAAATCCAGATCGTCCAGGGTGCAACAAAAGAGTGAATTCTTTCGAGATCAAGTCTTGAAGGCGTTGCAACGCTTTCTGCGTTTCTTCACTTGGCCTAATGTTAAGAGATTCAATGTTGGTACTGTTATTTTCACCAAGTGGCACGGCAGAGGAATATGTTTCAATAGAAGAATAAAAGGCTCTCATATCGGCTTCAATTTGCGTCGATTCTTCGGCCACTGATTCTTCACTGGCTCTACTTTCTGAAACTTGGTTACGGGTTCTCTCTTCTCGAGTGTCTTTGGATTGAGCAATGGCTTCTGCATGAGATTCACCTTGATCCGAATGGTTCTGCTTGCTTTCTGTCAATAGAATCTCCCTGTCTGTCCTTGTGGATGCAGTAGTTGCTGATGCATGAACCTGAATGGAGGAATCTATTCATTTCTCATGAGATAAACAATTCATTCAATATTTGGAAAAATGCAATGAAATTACCTGTGGAAAAACTAATGATTCTGCAGATGGCTTCTTTGGTTCTGAATCAGTTGACAGAGTTTCTACGGTAGCTTCTATAACCTGTATAGACCAAAATAAAAAAAGAATAATTTGTAGTTTCTTTGATGTTGTTAGTTCACAACTACTATATATTTATCATAGGTTCTAGAGAATTTTGCAGAATTTCCTTCTCTGTCTCTTTAATATGCTGAGTGAAGCCAAAAGACAATAATAAATTAACATCATTAATAAACAATATCATGTTTTAATAAACAAAAAAAGGTTGATTCTTTTCAACCAACACCAATAGCAAGTTAAAAAGAAGCAAAATGGCAACTTAAAATGAATGCAATAAACTTACTTGTGAGGGTGTTTTAGGCATAGGAGTAACTAATGGCCCTGGTGCTAAGGCCCGTGATTCTGAATGAGAAGATAAAGTTCCCAATTTATCTTTTTCTGGTGTAGGATCTCCTTGAATGCTCTGCAAAGTAGGATGGATATTTAAGTTGGATTTTTCATTGATAGTATACCTTAATATTTAATAAAGCAGTAGAATGTATATTAGATATCGTTTGTTCAAGTGCCTGTTGCTCTGTCATGATTGTATATTTTCTTGACTCTTCTAACGCCAACTCCTATACAAAGATAAACCAGAAAAGGAAATTAGTTTTAGATAGATCTAATGTACTGTTAATGAAAGTAAGAAATTTTTTTTATTCTTTTTGGCTACATGAATGTCAGAATTTTACTGCTAGTTATTTTTGTTCATTTCTCATGAGATTAACAGTTCATTCAATGTTTGGAAGGATGCAATGAATTTACCTGTGGAAAAACTAATGGTTCTGTAGATGGCTTCCTTGGTTCTGAATCAGTTGACGGAGTTACCATGGTAGGTTCAATAACCTGTATGGGGAAAAAAAAAAAAATTGTAGTTTCTTTGATGTCTTAAGTCCAGAACTATTATATATTCATCATAGGTTCTAGAGAATTATGTACTTCATTAGAAGATGTAGCTGAAGGGCTTGGAGATAGAGTTGATGAAGTTGCCATTGCTGGTTTCTCTGATGCAGGAAAATTTTGCAGAATTTCCTTCTCTGTCTCTTTAATATGCTGAGTGAAGCCAAAAGACAATAATAAATTAACATCATTAATAAACAATATCATGTTTTAATAAACAAAAAAAGATAGATTCTTTTCAACCAACACAAATAGCAAGTTAAAAAGAAGCAAAATGGCAACTTAAAATGATTGCAATAAACTTACTTGTGAGGGTGTTTTAGGCATAGGAGTAACTAATGGCCCTGGTGCTAAGGCCCGTGATTCTGAAAGAGAAGATAAAGTTCCCAATTTATCTTTTTCTGGTGTAGGATCTCCTTGAATGCTCTGCAAAGTAGGATGGATATTTAAGTTGGATTTTTCATTGATAGTATACCTTAATATTTAATAAAGCAGTAGAATGTATATTAGATATCGTTTGTTCAAGTGCCTGTTGCTCTATCATGATTGTATATTTTCTTGACTCTTCTAACGCCAACTCCTATGCAAAGATAAACCAAAAAAGGAAATTAGTTTTAGATAGATCTAATGTACTGTTAATGAAAGTAAGAAATTTTTTTTATTCTTTTTGGCTACATGAATGTCAGAATTTTACTGCTAGTTATTTTTGTTCATTTCTCATGAGATTAACAGTTCATTCAATATTTGGAAGGATGCAATGAATTTACCTGTGGAAAAACTAATGGTTCTGTAGATGGCTTCCTTGGTTCTGAATCAGTTGACGGAGTTACCGTGGTAGGTTCAATAACCTGTATCGGGAAAAAAAAAAAAGAAGAATAATTTGTAGTTTCTTTGATGTTGTAAGTCCAGAACTATTATATATTCATCATAGGTTCTAGAGAATTCTGTACTTCATTAGAAGATATAGCCGAAGGGCTGAGAGATGGAGTTGAGCAAGTTGCCATTGCTGGTTTCTCTGATGCAGAACACTCTTGCTGATTTTTCTTCTCTGTTTCTTTAATAACCTGAGTGAAACAAAAGGATATAACCATGTTGCTTTGTTGGTTAACTTCATGAATAAATAAGGAAGAAAACAAGCTAAAATGAATGCATTAAACTTACTTGTGTGGATGTAACTAATAGCTCTGAGACTGTGTTATGTGGTTCTGAATGAGAAGATGATGTTAATATTTTATCTATTTTTGGTGTAGGATTCCCTTGAACATTTCCTTTAATGCTCTGTGAAGCACCAAAAGATATGTAAGTTGAATTTTTTTTTGACAGTATATCTTTATATGTAACTAATCATTAGAATGTATATAAGATATTGTTTCTTTAACTGCGTGTTGCTGTAACTAATGTCTAATTTAGTTAGCGTTGTGTGTTGTGAATTGCCACTAGTCAGTGGTTAAATGGTTGCAATTGGAATATAAATAGACTATTTTAAATTTCTGAAGGACGAGAATGAAAAATGAAGTTTCTGTAGAGTAGACACAGAGCTGGACATCTTTGAACAATTTCCTTCTCTGTTTCTTCTAGAATCAGAGCAAAACCCCAAAAAAGATTACTAAGAATTTGCTTGATAACTTCACTTCATTAATTAGTTATATGAAGACAAAAAAATGGACAATAATGTTACCTTTGGTGATAACTCCTTTGTTTTGTCTAATGGTCCTGTCAATGGATTCCCTTGTTTTGAATCAGTTGATGTTGCTACAACAACCTTCTCTGCTTTATGATCATCTGTTTCTTTAATCCACTGCATAGAAAACCAGAGAAATTCAGGTGTAATTTCCTTTTGTAATGAACTCATCATTTCATGCTATTATCAGCCATACTGTCTAAGGATTAACCTGTGATTGTGAAGAAGGTGGCTCACAAACTAATGCTGCTTCAACTTCAGACTCATGGTCATTTTGAAGATGAGAAGTGGTATCTAGTGTTGGATTTTCACTGGGGTTCTCTTTGAGTTTAGAATCTTCATCGAATTCAATCACTTGATCAAATGTTAAGCGCGAGTCCCAATATCCAAGTTCACCAATTGTAATTGCTACAATGCATATTTATAAGCATTAGCAATTGTATTAGAAGGCCAAGTCTTTTTAGAGTAATGTAATTGACCATTCTAAAATAAAAATCTGGATGTCAAGTCATGATTTATCATTTTTTGTTTAAAAAAATTTTGAGAAATTTTACTAAATCATGCCATGCCTCTTTTATTGTAGTGCTAGGAAGATCTAATTCTTTCCAATAATGATATATTTATTGCCAGCTACAAATAAATACAAAAAATATATGAATGATGCATAGTGTGTACCTTCATCTTTGAAATGTTGCACCAAGTCCTCAGTAGTTATAGTAGAAGGCAAATTGAATTTCGTACAATCATGCACAACACGGTATTCAATTGTCAGAAAATCAATCCCTTGATAGACGTTAGTAAGGGTTGGCAGCTTCATAAGTATTAGATATTTAAGTTTTGGAAGCATAGCTGACACTTGTGGTTGTGTGTTCTCACATTGCTCAAAACCAAATACTTGCTCCAACTCAGAGACTTCTTTTATTGACAACAGCTCTAGTTTGGGAAACTCGCAGAATGTGAAGAGACGTTTGAACTTGTGGCAACGCAGGACAATTAGTGCACTTAGCTGTGGGAAGCACACAGATTGGGATTGAGGATTTGATAGATTTTGATTCTCCTCATTATCCTCTTCAATGATTTGCTCCAATTCTTTGCAGTCTTCAATTTGTAGATACCCCAACTGTGGCAGGCTTCTCAAAATAGAGATGGAAAAGACAACTTTCAATTTCCCGCATCCCCTTATTTTGATTTGCCGAAGATTTTGACAGATTGGGATTGAGGATTTGATAGATTTTGATTCTCCTCATTATCTTCTTCAATGATTTGCTCCAATTCTTTGCATTCTTCAATTTTGAGTAACTGCAACTGTGGTAGGCTTCTCAAAATAGAGGTGGAAAAGACAGCTTTCAATTTCCCGCATCCCCTTATTTTGATTTGCCAAAGATTTTGGAGGCTCAGAAAATATTTGGGACCCTTAAATATATACCTCAGCTCCAATAAGTTGAACAATACCAAATAACTTAATTTTGATGTCACATATTGCTCATTCATGGGAAGGCTTTCTAGATGCAAGATGCCTTCTATTTTGGGCTGCTCTTCTACATAGAGGCTCTCTAAAGTTCCCAAATACTTCACAATCACTCTTTCATCCTGTAAAAGGCATATTATTTATCAAATTTGATGTGAGATGCCTCAATTCAAGTTTATCTACTTGTGTATATGATGTATTAGTTATCCCTTGAGAACGGGAGATCTACATAAGAAAAATATAGAAATTATATATGCATTATCATACAAAATGTACCCCACATAATTTCCCATAAATTATTTCAAATCATTACTTACTTTCATCAACTCTAAATGTTGTTTCCTATTTTCTAGCACATGTTTCTTACCTCCATACACTCATACATTATAAAATTCCTCAACTTTCAGTTATCGCACTCCATTGCATATTCTCTCCCTATTTTCCTTCAGCCCGTAGATTTTTCTTGGGCCATGGTCAAGAGGTTTAAGTTAATTGTTTAAGGGATTTAGAGGTTCTCTTCATTGACTGATAAGGAATAAAATTAAACATAATCATGTATGAGTCATTTCATTTGTCTATAATATAATTTCCCTAACTTCATGTTGATCTCAACCCATGTAATGCATCCTATTAATTAGTTTGTATTTGAGGAGCAAGTAAATTAATTAAATAAAGGACAGAGTATCAGCTTTTGTTTTTGTCTGTTGTGAGCCACCAGTTTGTTGAAGGCAGCATTTTTCTAATCAAAAAATTCTTAAATGTATGACCCAATTGGTGTTGTAAAGAAACCGTATATATTAAGATTTTATTTAAGAAAGAAAAGGTTAGAAAAGAAAATTACCTTTGTGGTTATGTGGTCCAGTTGCCTTGTGTCATTATGAATCATGAAATCACTTATAGATGTGATGCTCAGCAACGGACAATCCCTTAGCATAAATAACTTCAAAGATGGGCATGTGGCATAAAAGTTGTTGGGGCAAAAGTTAATGATCTTTGGCAGATTCCTCAAAAAGATATAGTCCAACGCAGGGAGATCAATTTGAATCTTAAGATTATCATTCTGATGAGATAAATTATCTTCACGATGAAATTGCCCAAACACATATTTCAGCTCAGGAGCTACATCGATATCTATATACTTCAAAGGTAGAAGGTTTCCAGAAAAGCTGACTGGAAATATAAATTCCAATACGCTGCAGTTCTTGACCACAATCTCTTCTAATTTTGGGAAGATAAAGTTGTTGTTCTTACTAATGATCTTTGGCAGATTCCACATAGTGATACTTTCCAATGCAGCGAGATCAATTTGAATCTCAAGATTGTCATTCTGATGAGATAAATTATCTTCATGATGGTATTGCCCAAACACATATCTCAGCTCAGGAGCTGCTCTGATGGTGATAGACTTCAGATGTTGAAGGTTTCCAGAAAAGCTGGCTGGAAATAAAAATTCCAATACGCTGCAGTTCTCGACCTCAATCTCTTCTAATTTTGGGAAGATAAAGCTGTTGTTCTTGTGATTTTGGTAATTTCCTCCATCTGTTATTATCTGATTCATTCCAACACAACTCCAAATTGTCAATTCTTCAAGCATTATTGTTGAGACAACTGATAGAGTAAACAATGATGTTAACTTTGGACACCTATCTATTTTCATCTTTTTAACCTTGCACAGTGCCAATGATTGCTTCAAAAGACATTGTGCTAAGCAAAGTTGTTCTAAATTTTAGATCAGTAGTCCTTACAAAATAAAAAATTCTTGTTATGTCAAAACTAAAATGTCTCTTGTAATATGTATTTTATTTGGTATTATTTTTTAAAAGTACAACATTTGTCATTTCTATATAGAGTTGAGAAGTTTTATTTTAGAAGTTACTTTCTTATTAATTGAAATCATGAGAATTAATGGAATTCACAAAACTCAAAGAAAACATTTTTCATTCCAATTGTAAGAAACAAATTAACAAAGAGTATAGAGGAAATGTTATGATTAACCCAACACACAACAAATTTAAAAGGAAGTACATAGGAGTTAAAATGATAAACAAATATAAAGGTAGTATATCATAATACATGAAGGCAAAAAACCTCTAAGTTACATCTCCGTTGGACCAAAAAAGCCAGCAATTTTTTAGGGTAAAACTTCATTAATTCACCAGAGAGTTAGAAAACAAAACAACATGGATGATTGTTGGAGGACACTCCACCCACCATTCTTTTCAGTAGGAACAGGCTGGTGAAATTGTATGTAATTCTGAAATTGCTGTGTTCATTTTCCATATAGGATCATATTCGTTTTGAATATGTTAAACATATTTCATACTAATTTTTAAGGTAGTAGAAAAATTTATTAAACTCTAAAAACTAAAATAGAAGCCGTACAGAAGTAGAATAAACTAGTGGCAGTGGAAATCATTATGATATAATTGTATGACAAACATCGACAAGTGGGAAAAACAAACCAGTGCGAGTATTTATGACTAATTGGACGTGTAAATGGACAAGTGTTGGTTGAAAATGTTTTATTTGGAGAAGGGACTACATTTTTTAGGAAACAAAAATAAAATAAAAAAATAGTTTAAAAAATAAGTGTAAATTGATAATTGGGATGGCCAATAGCCTTACTTAAGTCAGATATATGAACTTTTTAAAACATTGATACTATTGCATTCAGTACTAATCTAAAGGAGATTAAATATGACTTCTTAAACAACCCAATTGGTGTTGTAAGGAAACAATAAATAGTAAGATTTTATATTTTAATAAAAAGAAAGAAAAGAACGGTACCTCTGTGATTATGTGGTCCTGTTCCATCGTGTCATAAGGAAACAAGAAATCACATATAGATGCGATGCTCAGATTGGAACATCTAACTGACTTCAGAGATGGCCATGTTGCATAAAAGTTGTTGGGGCAAATGCTAATGATCTTTGGCAGATCCAACAAAATGATACTTTCCAATGCAGGGAGATGAATTTGAATCTCAAGATTATCATTCTGATGAGATAAATTATCTTCACGATGAAATTGCCCAAACACATATTTCAGCTCAGGAGCTGCATCGATGGAGATAGACTTCAGATGTAGAAGGTTTCCAGAAAAGCTGGCTGGAAATAAAAAGTCCAATACGCTGCAACTCTCAACCTTAATCTCTTCTAATTTTGGGAAGATAAAGCTATTGTTCTTGTGATTTTGGTAATCTCCTCCATTTGTTATTATCTGCTTCATTCCAACACAACTCCAAATTGTCAATTCTTCAAGCATTATTGTTGAGACAACTGATAGAGTAAACAATGATGTTAACTTTGGACACCTATCTATTTTCATCTTTTTAACCTTGCACAGTGCCAATGATTGCTTCAAAAGACATTGTGCTAAGCAAAGTTGTTCTAAATTTGAGATCAGTAGTCCTTACAAAATAAAAAATTCTTGTTATGTCAAAACTAAAATGTCTCTTGTAATATGTATTTTATTTGGTATTATTTTTTAAAGTTACAACATTTGTCATTTCTATATAGAGTTGAGAAGTTACTTTCTTATTAATTGAAATCATGAGAGTTAATGGCATTCACAAAACTCAAAGAAAACATTTTTCATTCCAATTGTAAGAAACAAATTAACAAAGAGTATAGAGGAAATGTTATGATTAACCCAACACACAACAAATTTAAAAGGAAGTACACAGGAGTTAAAATGATAAACAAATATAAAGGTAGTATATCATAATACATCAAGGCAAAAGACCTCTAAGTTACATCTCCGTTGGACCAAAAAAGCCAGCAATTTTTTAGGGTAAAACTTCATTAATTCACCATAGAGTTAGAAAACAAAACAACATGGATGATTGTTGGAGGACACTCCACCCACCATTCTTTTCAGTAGGAACAGGCTGGTGAAATTGTATGTAATTCTGAAATTGCTGTGTTCATTTTCCATATAGGATCATATTCGTTTTGAATATGTTAAACATATTTCATACTAATTTTTAAGGTAGTAGAAAAATTTATTAAACTCTAAAAACTAAAATAGAAGCCGTACAGAAGTAGAATAAACTAGTGGCAGTGGAAATCATTATGATATAATTGTATGACAAACATCGACAAGTGGGAAAAACAGACCAGTGTGAGTATTTATGACTAATTGGACGTGTAAATGGACAAGTGTTGGTTGAAAATGTTTTATTTGGAGAAGGGACTACATTTTTTAGGAAACAAAAAGAAAATAAAAAAATAGTTAATAAAATAAGTGTAAATTGATAATGGGGATGGCCAATAGCCTTACTTAAGTCAGATATATGAACTTTTTAAAACATTGATACTATTGTATTCAGTACTAATCTAGAGGAGATTAAATATGACTTCTTAAACAACCTAATTGGTGTTGTAAGGAAACAATAAATAGTAAGATTTTATATATGTTAATAAAAAGAAAGAAAAGAACGGTACCTCTGTGATTATGTGGTCCTGTTCCATCGTGTCATAAGGAAACAAGAAATCACATATAGATGCGATGCTCAGATTGGAACATCTAACTGACTTCAGAGATGGCCATGTTGCATAAAAGTTGTTGGGGCAAATGCTAATGATCTTTGGCAGATTCCACATAGTGATACTTTCCAATGCAGGGAGATCAATTTGAATCTCAAGATTGTCATTCTGAGGAGATAAATTATCTTCATGATGGTATTGCCCAAACACATATTTCAGCTCAGGAGCTGCATCGATGGAGATAGACTTCAGATGTAGAAGGTTTCCAGAAAAGCTGGCTGGAAATAAAAATTCCAATACACTGCAGTTCTCGACCTCAATCTCTTCTAATTTTGGGAAGATAAAGCTGTTGTTCTTGTGATTTTGGTAATCTCCTCCATCTGTTATTATCTAATTCATTCCAACACAACTCCAAATTGTCAATTCTTCAAGCATTATTGTTGAGACAACTGATAGAGTAAACAATGATGTTAACTTTGGACACCTATCTATTTTCATTTTTCAACCTTGCACAGTGCCAATGATTGCTTCAAAAGACATTGTGCTAAGCAAAGTTGTTCTAAATTTGAGATCAGTAGTCCTTACAAAATAAAAAATTCTTGTTATGTCAAAACTAAAATGTCTCTTGTAATATGTATTTTATTTGGTATTATTTTTTAAAGTTACAACATTTGTTATTTCTATATAGAGTTGAGAAGTTTTATTCTAGAAGTTACTTTCTTATTAATTGAAATCATGAGAATTAATGGAATTCACAAAACTCAAAGAAAACATTGTTCATTCCAATTGTAAGAAACAAATTAACAAAGAGTAGAGAGGAAATGTTATGATTAACCCAACACACAACAAATTTAAAAGGAAGTACACAGGAGTTAAAATGATAAACAAATATAAAGGTTATATATCATCATACATCAAGGAATAGGGCCTGTGAGGTGACAGAGGGAAAGAAACGTTTTCTTTAGGCTATTGAAAGAAGAAGAACAGACATTTAATGTAAATAGAATGTGACAGAGTGGAGTACCGATGAGGTGTTGTTGTCATGCTGTCTTGCCTTGGGACAATCTTCATTCTGATCCTGAACTATTTCCTCTGCTTCCTCTCTGTCCTCTGTTATTATGTATTTCAATTCCTTGCACTCTATTATTCTCAGCCATTTTAGCTCCACTAGACTTTGAGCAGTAGAAAATGTGAAAAGAGATGTCAGCTTAGGACAATCTCGCACATCCAGTTTCTCAAGTCTTCTTAGATTCAAGTTCCTCACAAGTAGCCTGCTACGCAGTTTGCTGCATCCGTGTATCTCTAGCGATTGTAACTTCTTAAATAAGTCAGGAGGAGTTTGATGACCATGGCATAGTTCTTTCAGATCACACATTTCTTTAAGTTGTAGCTTAATCAATTTGGAGAAGATGGTTCCTATCAAAGATGGAAGACCAGTAGTATCAATCAGATACTCCATCCTAGAATAGGTATCAAGCACAAGTTGAGTCAATTCATTCATGTCTCCTCCTATTGCTGCAACTAAGGCAGGGATAACACTTTTATAACCTCCCTGAATTTTCTTTAAGCCAAGATACTCTGCTCTTTGTATATGTATCATATGCTTAATTGTTGTATTTGAGATGGAATCAATCAAGAATTGTTCAATACCTACACCTTTTGTCACTGAATTTGTTATGCTAAAACATCTTGTTCTATTAGTAGCATTTTCTAGGGATACACGATACCTCTGCAATTTTGGTGAGATGTTGACTTTATCAAATAAATCAGCAACAAGTTCACCAGTAAACTCCCAGCTTGATCCGAAGTTCCCCACAAAATACAACTCTTCTATTTGTAGAAGTCTACCAATCACTCCAAATGGATTCCTTTCAATTTGACAGTCTTCCAATTTCAACAATCTTAATTTGTCCAATTCGATAATTCCATTTGGCAGTTCATTCATAAAACATCTTATTAATTCGAGAGTGTCAAGTCTTTGTAGTTTCTTCATAACAGAGATGTCTTCAAATTTCAAATGTTCCAAGCATAAAGTTCGGAGACCTTTTAACAATTCAATTGATAATGGCAACTTTAGTGTTGGTTGCCTCCACCAATGCCTGTTCCATAGAGCCAGAACTTTGAGATCAATCATTCCTTCAAAAAATGCCTCTGGTACTTCCATGGAATCTTCTTTATCTATTGTAACTAATAGAATCTCAAGTTTAGGACACGACAACCGTTCAGGAAAGTCGATCATGTTTTGGCAATACAAATATCTCATTGCCCTCTGTTTTTCATTATTACCTAAATTCCATCTCGGCCCCACAATCAACTGAATCTCATTGTTTGCTATCAACTTAGCCACATCACGTACCAAATCATGCATTTTCACATATCTTCCTTCATCAGCTTCCATCAATAAACAAGATTCTATTAGCCTTTTGTTAGCTCTATGCATGTCATCCCTTGCTGTTGTGTATGAATCAATCTCCCCAAATAGTCCCAATCCTATAGCAAACCTGGTCAAATCTTCCAAAGGGATTTCATAATCTTCAGGGAACAAAGAACAGAGCTTGAAGAGCTCCTGCGCATGTTCATTATTTAGAAAATCATAGCTTACTTTCAAACTTCTGTAAACTTCTTTGAGTTCATGATCAGTAATATCAATTGGTCTAGGATTTCTCAAGCTTTTCAAAGCTGCATTCCAGTCTTTAAGAGGCTGGTTCTTTAAAGTGCTTGCTACTGCTGCAAGTGCAACTGGTAAGCCTTTACATTCTTTTGCGATTTTTTCAGCCGTATCCTTCAATTTCTTAGAGGAATTATCATTAATACCTGAATGCTTTTTGAAGAAATCCCAAGCTTCATGTTCAGATAAGATATCCAGTTGAATTGTAGAATCTTGGCATTCCATTGAATGACAAACATTCAAGTTGCGAGTAGTTAAAAGAACACGACAACCCTTGTGATTGTGATCACGTGGAATCCCGATGTCTTCAAATTTGAGCTTTTCCCAGACATCATCTAGTATTATAAGTATCTTTTCACGATTAGTTAACCTCAGCCAGAGCTTCTTTGCTCTCTCTAAATCGTTTTCTTCTTGTTTGAATTCCAAACCCAAAGGCCTTGCAATTTCATCTTGAATCTTCTTAACATCTAGATTATTGGACACAACAACCAAGATGACTTTGTCAAAAAGCTTTTCCTTTTCAACTTTTTCACCCACGTCAATTACCATTGTGGTTTTACCTGATCCCCCCATCCCCTGCAATGCAATCTTATAACTCTCGTCATTTTTTAGTGCCTCCAAAAGCTTACCATAAACCAATTTTCTGCTGTCAAAGTGGACAAAATCCGGTGAAGAATAGTATTCCAAGCCAGGAAGTTCAGCAGTGCGTCCAATTTTGGCAAAATTACTATTTTCGACGAGTGCTTTAATCTTTTGTGTCTTCTCTGTCAAGTCCCTGCCTCGTCGGTACTGCCAAATGCAATTGCGACACCAACCATAAAAACATGACTTTTTGGTCTTGGTATCTTCTGCAATGAGACCCGTGGCTCTATCCTCCCACAGTTTAACCTCCTCCACAATCTCCTTAACTGCATTCGTGTTCTCTTCAATATCTTTCTGCACATCTCTTCGTTTTGCTTCCAATGTTTTCTTTTCCTCTTCAAAGTGTTCAGCAATTTTCTTGAAACAGCATAGATAATAAGCTTCATCTATTGCTCTGTCCACTAATCTCTGAACAATGTTGGTTGCCACACTCTCAGGGATGCCCGCCATCTAAATCAAGGTCAGCAAATTATATAGTAAGAGTTGATCCCAATAAATATTTATAAAGCCACAAATAGTTAAATACTTGATAATATGCTACCTCCTCCCTCCCAAAAGTGGGTACTCCTAATCTAAATTTTAGTAGGTTTTACATTTATAGTTAATTTTTTAATAAAGAGAGGCGCATAAAAAAAATTACAGATTAGCATATACATATATTTTAAATTATTGATTTCTTGTTTATTTTGGTATTGGTATCGGTCAAGTGTTGTCCAAGGGTATTCTACTCAGTAAATTTTCAATTTAAAACCACATATAAAATCTAAATTTGTGCTTCGTAACCTTTTTTTTTTTTTTCTCATATATTGGCATAATGATTCAAACTCCTTATCTTCTACAAACTATCCAAATCCTTGATCAAATGATTATATCTAGTGGCTTGTGGTGACTAATCTTGCTGTAAAGGGATTCATGTGCATCTGAGGAAATTTTAGGTTATTGCTTCATCCATTTCATTTCATCTTTGTAATATATGTTTATCATATTTTGTTACTATATTTTCTTTTTTAGTACACAAACACGTCTTCATTATTTATATACTTTATACTATATAAATCATAAATTTAAAATCAAATAAAGAGAGTACATATGTGGTGATTAATATTGTTATAAACAGAATCATAGTTTGCAGATACATTCTATATTTTAGGATATTTTCATGTGTTTTTTTCTAGACCTCAACATTTACCGTATTTGAATTTTATTAGACCTACTGAAACTTTATAAACTCTGTAGAACTTTTAATTTGACAGTCTAAAATAAGGATGTACATACCTTTTTTCTTGGATTTTCTTTACTATAAGAAGATGCCTTTGCTAATGACGTCTATTTTCCCCTCTTGTGGCTCATCAAATTTTCCCAAAAGGAAACTAATAAATAGAAAACTCAATAAGTATATTAAGGTTGTATATAATCTGGAATCAAATTTCAAGAAATAAGTATTTATGAGAATCATATCAAAACTATTATTAACCAATGTAAGTTTCAAACAAAATAAGTTGAAGACTCACATGCACCATTGAGAAAGAAGACAAGATGAGAATAGAGAAGTCAAATGATTTACAAAATTAAATAGGATAAGAAGAATAAACAAACATCGAATATCTTTAGCACTAGCCATAATATTTACTTTTCAGACTTAGTAAAATATTTCTCTTTTCTTTTCTTTTCTTTTATTTTTTATTTTTTTACTTTTTTTTTTCCCCATTTTACTGTTTTAGTTCAAGAAAGAGACAAAGAACAACAAATGATAAGAAACCTCAAAAGACAAACCCAAGCAGGAATAAATATACTATTTAACTTTAATAAATGAAAAAATGATATTACTATTTTATTTCAAAATATTTGTTCTGAAAAAAATAAAGTATAATAATTTAAACTTTTGATTATATCTAATTAAATTCAAATACTACCAAATGGTACATGTATAATAAAAGTGTAAAAAACAAAATTGAAATGTATATATCACTACCCTAGAACAAGACATAACACAAACAAGGGATATACCTTTTTTCTTGTATTTTCCTTGTTGTGGGAAGATGCCTTCAAGAAGAACGGCTTCTTTTTTAATACTAAGGCACAACAAATTGAAGATCTTTAGGTTTTTTGTCATTATTGGTTTTCAAAGGAAAAACAGCAAACAGAAAACTAAAGAAATATATTGAGGTCCTACAAAATTGGCATTTAATTTCAAGAAATAGTTATTTATTAGAATCAGATCAAACTTACATCAACCAATATACGTTTGAAACAAAGGAAGGTAAAATCTAACAAACATCAATGAAAAATTAGNATAAGACAATAACAATGAAGCTAAGCAGTTTACAAAAGTAAAGAGGATAAGAAAGAGAAAAGTGTATTCATAGAGATATATATCTGTTCCAATACTTTCTGCACTAGCCTACAATATTTAATTTTGAAACTCAGTAAAATGTTTGTCTTTCTTTTTTTTTTTTTTAAAAACTTTAATTTTACCATTCATGTTTTGTTTTTGGAGGTTTCTTAGATACTTTTAGTATTTATGTAGTATGTCATATTACATAAGAATAACCAATAAATAAATGACATGTGTACAAATTAACTGTTTTTAAGTTTGTTTAAAAAATTAAATAAATTATATTTTATATATAATAAAATATAAAAATTATATATAATTATCACGTCATTGTAGTATAATATACTTACGATAGTATCCCGTTTGTTTTTTGTCCTCTTTCCTAACTTCAAATACTTTTTCAAGTTTTGATTTGTGAAGTGTATAATAAACAATGAGCCAAAAGACAGCCTTATATAGGGATCAGGCGTTCCGATCGGTTCAACCGGTGCTGGTTAGGATACCGGTTCAGTTTTGGGGGCAGATCATTTAAGCGTTTGAACCGGTCAAAACTGGTGCAAACTAGTAAAAGCAATGAACCGGTACTGAGTTTTATTAACTGGACAATTCAAAGCTTTCTTTTAAAAAAAAGAAAAAAATTAGGAATTTCTATTCTCAGTTTAATCTCACACACGACAATCCCTTATTCTTCATTCTCTCATTCTCTTTTCTCCCATTCCCTCTCCACCCTCAGTCCCTCATCTCCATTCAACCTCTAGCGGACACCCATTAATGCCAACAAACACACCAGCATTCTCCTTATTTTTGGCATCGGTGAAGTGAGTCCCTCTAGTATTTTATTCTCGGTTGCATAGCACAGTTGTATACTTGCGAATTGTTGAGTCGAGCCATCATGTAACGACGCTACTAAAAGTACCTGTTTGGGTTGCACCATAAAGGATTTCCTTGTCAGACTCTTACTTTCGTTAACGAAGAAGACAAAACAAAAATTGCCAAAATAATTAGTTTTAATTAATAGAATATTTTAGATACTTATATCAGTAACCGAACTAAAATTTCGGTTCTGATCTGCTTTTACTTCATAAAACTCGAATGGTGTATAAAAAGGATAAGAAATTTGAAAATATTTATGTGGGTGAAGTTTTTTCAAGAACAATGTGTATAGATCATTCATTTCAACCCACTAACATTTAATTGTATTTTGTTTTCCTTAAAACACACTAGATTAGGGGTTGATGAAAGATATTGATTAAAGAAAGAGGCAAAACAAAATAAAATAATGAAGCCAACACAAAGCACTGCATAAGTTGACTACTAATAGATAAGATAGAGGAAACTTCAGAATTCCAGCACTAAAGCATATTATTCATTACTGTCTTCTATCATTCCAAATTACTGAGCCACTTACATTTAATATACCGTGTGGGACATGGGCTTTAAAGAGCAAGGATGAATCATGAAGCAATTATCAACTCGAAAGAGTCATAATTTCAGGGACTTTTGAACGACGAAATTTTTTAAATATTCTTCGGAAAATAGGATTGTTGAAAATAATTGTGGTGTAAGTTTTTCACTAAAACTTTCTCGCTAAAATTTTCCCATTAAGAGGGTGGAAATCTTGGATCCTCATGACTATGAAAAAAATTTTAGGACATAAAAAAACAGATATACCCTTAATTAATACAAGGATTTTATGATACTACGTAAGTATGCCATACTACACTGACGTGACAAACATACATAATTTTTATATTTTATTATATATAAAATATAATTTATTTAATTTTTTAAATAAACTTAAAAATAGTTAATTTATACACATGTCATTCATTTATTGGTTATTCCTATGTAGTATGACATATTACATAAATACTAAAAGTATTTAAGAAACCTCCTAATTAATAACATAATCATAATAATATCAAAACTAAAAAAATAAAAGAAGATAAATAAGATAAAATTAAATAAGAAACAAAAAAAATTAAAAGTTATTTTACTGTGCATAAATTATTCTGGAGGCAGGTATTTGCCAGAAAAAAAATTGTTGAGCCATGAAAACAATACACAAGGAAAAGAAAGAACAACGGCGCATGATACACACCCAAAGGTCCCCGCTACGTCACTACTAGTAATATGGGATGCAGAAGAACCCCAACTGGCAAGTCCAAAATCTGAGAGCTGAAGGCAAAAACGCATGGTTTACAGGTTGGGATATTTGAAATGAACTGGCAGATATATCAGAAAGTGACAACAATAAATCCAGCAAGGGGGAAAGATAAGTTACAGCACCTGAGGTTCAAAATCATCTGAAAGAAGGATGTTTGAAGATTTCACATCCCTATGGATCACAGCCTGATCAGAACCTTTATGCAGATAGTGTTAAGATTTAAAATGTTTTGTTTATTAATATTAATTAGAAGCTCTTGTCAGTTTGACTTAGTCTTTAGATATTGTTTATTTGTTTTCATGGCTGAGAAAGTGCCTTATGTGTGTTCCTATCTTATAGCAGTTGTGGGTAGTGCTAGGGAGTTGTGGGTAGTTATAGGTTCTGATATAAAGCCTATTTATAGGCCCTTATTTTTATCAATGAATAGACAGAGCTTTACAATCCAACGTCTCTTTTATTTCTTCTTAACACTGTAACAGTAACAGTGGTATCAGAGCAAGGTTCACGTGTGAGAGAAAACAAAAGAAAAGGTATTTCCAAATAGTGAGAGTTCCCAAAAAAAACTCAAAATAGCAACAACTATTTTCTCCTCTGTTTTTTTTAGGAACCGATGGCTTCAAATTCAAATTTTATGCAGGCTGCAATTCCACGCTTTGATGGTCACTATGACCATTGGAGCATGCTAATGGAGAATTTCTTACGATCAAAGGAATATTGGTTGGTCATAGAATCTGGAATTCAAGAGCCACCAGCAGGGATAGCTTTGACAGATGCCCAGAAAGCAGAACTGGTAGCTAGAAAGCTAAAGGATCTAAAAGCGAAAAATTATCTATTTCAGGCTATTGACCATTCCATCTTGGAAACTATTCTTTGCAAAGATACTTCCAAGGATATTTGGGATTCTATGAAGAAGAAATATCATGGCTCTGAGAGGGTGAAGCGTGCACAGCTTCAAGCCTTGAGAAAGGATTTTGAGACACTGGAAATGAAGGGTGGAGAATCTGTTAATAGCTATTATGCCAGAACAATGGAGATTAGCAATAAGATGCGATTCCATGGCGAGAAGATGACTGACCAAACCATAGTAGAGAAGATTCTACGTTCTATGACACGAGATTTTAACTATGTTGTCTGCTCAATTGAAGAGTCAAATGACACAGATACACTCTCTCTTGATGAATTGCAGAGTGCCTTAGTGGTCCATGAACAAATGATGAACAAAAGTTCAACAGTAGAGGAGCAAGCATTGAAGGCTTTTACCAATACTCATTCCCACAATTTTAGAGGAAGGGGTAGAGGTAGAGGTAGAGGACGGGGAGATCAAGGAAACAGAGATTTCAGCAGGAATTTCAAAAGGAAAAATGAGCAATCTCAAGGCAAAGGCAAAGGAAGGGATCTTGACAAATTCAAGGTGGAGTGCTACAGATGTCATAAGTTCGGTCATTATGCTTCTGATTGCTATACTAGGCTGCCTAATGACAAAGAAAAGGGGGAGAGTTCAAATTTTGTCGAAAAGAAGGAAGAGGAAACATTGTTGATGGCTGTTCAAGACAGAAAGAATGTTGAGCCAGATATTTGGTATGTGGATACTGGATGCAGCAACCACATGAGTGGAAGTAAGTCATCTTTTTCATATCTAAATGAAAATTTTCATTCTACTGTAAGCTTTGGTGATTGTTCTACTATAAAAGTGATGAGAAAAGGTGATATTAATATAAGAACCAAGAATGGTTTTGTGGAAAAAATATCTAATGTGCTCTATGTTCCTGACCTAAAGAATAATTTGTTGAGTGCTGGTCAATTACAAGAAAAAGGTTATATTATCACTATTAGGAAGGATGCTTGTGAAATTTATGATCCTGTTAGAGCTGCTATTGCAAATGTGCAGATGAGTTCAAACAGGTTATTTCCGTTAAAGATTGAAAGTATTCAATCTAGTTTGATGGCTGAAGTGAAAGACCCCTCATGGCTGTGGCATTATCGTTATGGCCACTTGAGTTTTGGAGGATTGAAGACCCTCCAACAAAAAAACATGGTGACAGGCCTCCCACAAATCACAGCTTCGTCTAAGGTCTGTGAAGAATGTGTTGTTAGCAAACAACATCGTTCTCAATTTCTCCAAGGAAAGTCATGGAGAGCAAAGGATGCTTTAGAGCTGGTGCATTCTGACATTTGTGGTCCAATAAAGTCATTTTCTAATGGAGGTAAAAGATACTTAATTACCTTTATTGATGATTTTTCTAGAAAAACTTGGGTCTATTTTTTACAAGAAAAATCTGAAGCTTTCTCTGCATTTAAAAGCTTCAAGGCTTATGTGGAAAATGAATCAGGAAAGACCATTAAGACCCTTCAAACAGATCGTGGTGGCGAATATTGCTCAAATGAGTTTGGAGTTTTCTGTGAGGAGCATGGAATCCGAAGAGAGCTGACAGCTGCATATACACCACAACAAAATGGTGTATCGGAGAGGAAAAACAGAACCATTCTTAATATGGTAAGAAGCTTATTCACAAGAGGAAAAGTTCCTAAGGTTTTCTGGCCAGAAGCTGTAAATTAGAGTATTCATGTCTTGAACAGAAGTCCAACTTTTGCTGTTCAAAATATGACTCCAGAAGAAGCTTGGAGTGGGAGAAGACCAAATGTGGATCATTTCAGAATATTTGGGTGCATCGCCTATGCTCATGTTCCAGATGAGAAAAGGAAGAAACTTGATGATAAGGCTGTAAAATGCGTCTTTCTTGGTGTAAGGGAAACATCCAAAGCCTATAAATTATTTAAGAGTAAAACCCCTTTTTGGTCCCTGAAAAATTCAATGATGGACAAGTTAGTCCCCCAAAAATGTTCGCTGACAATTTCGTCCTCAAATTATGGTTCCGTATGACAAATTAGTCCTCGAAAAATTTTCGCTGACAATTTAGTCCTCGAATTATAGTTCCGTACGACAAATTAGTCCTCAGTTGAGAATTAATTCGAGGACTAATTTGTCGTATGAAACCATAATTCAAGGACTAAATTGTCAGCGAATATAATTCGAGGACTAATTTGTCGTACGGAACCATAATTCTAGGACGAAATTGTCAGCGAACATTTTTGGAGGACTAACTTGTCAATCACTGAATAATTCAGGGACTAAAAAGGGGTTTTACTCATTATTTAATCCACTTACAGAGAAAATTGTGACCAGCAGAGATGTTGTTTTTGATGAGGAAAAAACTTGGGATTGGAATAGGCAGCAGCCTACCCAAGTCCTATGTGACAATAATGATGAACAACAACACTTGACAGCACCATGTATACTCGAGAATGCATCAAACACAAATTCAGTAGCCACTGAAATTTCATCAACAGTTGCTGCAGTCAACGAAGAAGAAGCTCAATCTCTTCCTCGTGTTAATTAGAAGAAGACCTGCTTGGTTAAAAGATTATGAGGTAACTGGAATTAAAGATCCAATTACGCATTTTGCTTTGTTTTCAGAATATGACCCTACAACATTTGAGAGTGCTGTCAAAGAAGAAAAATGGCGGAAAGCAATGGATGATGAAATTGATGCCATTGAAAGGAATGACACTTGGGAGCTGTGTGATCTTTCGGATGGGCATAAAACCATTGGTGTAAAGTGGATTTTCAAAACAAAGCTAAAAGAAAATGGTGAATTTGACAAGTATAAGGCACGATTGGTAGCTAAGGGATACAAGCAGCAATACGGGGTTGATTATACAGAAGTTTTCTTGCCGGTTGCAAGACATGACACAATCAGGTTAGTGGTAGCATTGGCAGCACAGAATTCTTGGCCCATTTTTCAGCTAGATGTCAAATCGGCATTCTTGCATGGATACTTGGAGGAACAGGTATTTATTGAACAACCCCTTGGTTATGTCATGATTGAAAATGAGCATAAAGTTTACAGATTAAAAAAAGCTCTTTATGGGCTGAAACAAGCCCCTCGAGCTTGGTATAGTCGTATTGAAACTTATTTTATGAAAGCTGGTTTTTTGAAATGTCCTTATGATCATTCACTATTTGTTAAGTTTGGTGATAAAGGGACAATGCTCATAGTCTGCTTGTATGTTGATGACCTTATATTTATTGGAAATTGTGTTGTCATGTTTGAAAATTTTAAGAAATCCATGATGGATGAGTTTGAAATGGCAGATCTTGGTATGATGCATTACTTTCTTGGCATAGAAGTGGTGCAATCAGATAATGGAATTTTTCTTTCTCAAAAGAAATATGTGGGAGAAATTCTAGACAGTTTCAGATGATGGATTGTAATTCTGTAAACACTCCAGTTGAGTGTGGCTTGAAGCTACACAAAGATCATGAAGGGAAGAAAGTTGATCGCACACTTTACAAACAAATTGTAGGCAGTTTAATGTATCTAACTGCAACAAGACCAGATATAATGTATGTTGTAAGTTTGATCAGTAGGTACATGGAAAATCCTACAGAAATGCATCTTTTAGCAGTCAAGAGAATCCTTGTTACTTACAAGGAACCAGAGACTTTGGGCTATTTTACAAGAAAGATGAAAAATCCAATTTGTTGGGGTTTACTGACAGTGACTATGCAGGTGATCAAGATGATAGGAGGAGCACTACAGGTTATGTTTTTATGCTTGGGACAGGTGCTATTTCATGGTCATCTAAAAAGCAACCTATTGTGACTTTGTCAAGTACAGAAGCTGAATTTGTTGCAGCAACAGCTTGTGCCTGTCAAGCCATTTGGCTAAGGAGAGTTCTTGAGGAGCTGCAATTGGAGCAACCCAGAGCTACTAAAATTTATTGTGACAACAGTTCAGCAATAAAACTCTCAAAGAATCCAGTGCTACATGGAAGAAGCAAACACATTGATGTCAGAATTTATTTCTTGAGAGATCTTAGCAATGATGGAGTAATTAATTTGATCTACTGCAGGAGTGAAAATCAAGTTGCAGACATATTCACAAAAGCTCTCAAGAGAGATTTGTTTGTGAAGCTCAGAAACTTACTGGGTGTCTACACACTGAACACAGCCAAGACTTTAAACTAAATGTTAGCAAACATCAGTTTAAGGGAGGAATTGTTGACATTTATTTTCTTTCTGGTTTGGCTGGTCTGCATATTCTGTAAAGGAGGACTTTGCATTTTCTTTCTGTTGCACATTACTTTCTGGTTTTGCTGGTTTGTACATCTGCAAAGGATTGATTTTCTTTTAAACTGATTTCTGCATATCTCAGTTTAAGGGAGGGTGTTAAGATTTAAAATGTTTTGTTTATTAATATTAATTAGAAGCTCTTGTCAGTTTGACTTAGTCTTTAGATATTTGTTTATTTGTTTTCATGGCTGAGAAAGTGCCTTAGGTGTGTTCCCATCTTATAGCAGTTGTGGGTAGTGCTAGGGAGTTGTGGGTAGTTATAGGTTTTGATGTAAAGACTATTTATAGGCCCTTATTTTTATCAATGAATAGACAGAGCTTTACACAAAACAAAACAAAACTTAGTGTTCTTTCCATTCATCTTAACGTGTATAAGTTATCTAATAGTATTAATTGAACCGTTCCATATAATATATGAGCCACATTAATTAACCGTTCCTTATTCAAACCTTATCTTTGATAACTATATAAATAGAAAGAGGCCACTCCACCATCAAACATCAAACCCCTCTATCCAAAAACATCCCTCTCTCTCCATTGCATCTTATTAGTTAATCATGTCTCCGCCAAACCCAGATACCACCACCCAGTATTCCTCTAACTCTAACTATCCTCGGCTGCCCGCGGGAGCTCGAGTTGCTTGGTCCACCGACCTTTTTGACTGCGGCTCAGATGTCAAAAACTATAAACCCCCTTATTGTGCCCGTTACAATTAGGGGGTGTTTGGCATACAAATTTTTTATTCGTTCTCAGGAAATATCATTTTTGAGAATCTTGTTCTTGGGAATGTGGTTCATAGGAATGTTACAATTTATGTTTGATTAACCTTAAAAACTCTTGAAAATGTGAGACAATATTTCTTATTCCTATGTTTGATTTAAATACTACTTTCCTAAGGATATTTATTATCTTTACAAAAGTACCCCTAATTTTAGTTTTAGAAAAACAATTTTTGCACTTATACTTTGGCTAATTATCTGAATTTTACGGGTACATGTTATGTTTTGGCTGCTTTGATGTTCTGTATTGGACATAGCAAAATAATTTCTCTTATTACTATCATTATTACTAATATATGTGTGGGTTAATTTTTTAAAAATTTGAAGAGAATTAATTGGGAAAAATCTCAAAATAAATTCCAAAAAAAGAAAAAATAATTATTTTGTGTATTGTCGTGATTTCACCTTTGTCCCAATACCTTATGAATTCACTTTTTTTTTTTTGGTTAATGAAGACCTTATGCACAGTAAAAAGAAAAACAATTATTATTGTCCTTTCTTTTCCTTGTCTACTAGTTCATGGCTTAACATTTTCTTTCTTGGCATATACTTGGGTCCAAAAAACTTTATGCACGATAAAAAGTCATTTTCAATTTTGGTATTATTTACTTTTTTTTATTTGTTTGTTTTCTATTTAATTTTGTTTTATTTACTTTTTTTATTTGTTTTTTTTTTAATTTTGATTTTATTACAATTATGACATTAATGAAGGGTATATATGTCTTTTTATGTCTAATAAATTTTTCCATAGCTTGGAAATCTAAGAATCCCACCTCCCCCTATGAGTTTTTTTTTGTGGGAAACTTGCTCCAAAACTGTTCTCAAGATTCCTATTTGTCTGGGGATATTTTTTTAAAACATTTTACAAAACATGAAAATCTTAGTTTCCCAAGTTACGATTCTTAGGAAACTAAAAAAATTCTTGTACCAAATGCCTCTTTACGTCAATTATTTAGTTTCCCCTCTCAATTTTTTTTTTTTTTTTATGTGCCGTTTGGGCTTTGATTGGCTATTAAAAAAACACTATGTTTGTTTGCGGGAATCACGATTTCATATTAATTACGTAGAGATAGGAATCATCATGAATGGTGATTTCATGCAACTAAGAATGAGTTAGTTTAAGTTTTGCTTCCTTATTTATGCTTTCTTAGTCACTATTGTGATTAGCTATCTTATGATGATTCGGTCTATATTAGACATCACTATTGTTTGTTTGTTTTTTGATTAATTGGTGACCCAGAACCCCTTTGTTGCAGGTTGCATAACATGGTTGTGTCCATGTATCACTTTTGGCCAAATAGCCGAGATCGTAGACCATGGATCAACATGTAAGAATTGGTTCTAATTATGATTGTTAAAGCAAGATTCAAAAATTTAAACTAATGAGCGAGTAATGAGCTTATTTTATTTGTGAATTTTGATATTGCAGCATGTTGTGCTAGTGGGTTTCTGTATGCACTGATTGGTATCATATTTGGTTGTCCTTGCATCTATTCTCGGCACTTTCGCTCCAAACTATGGGAGCAATACATGTTGGAGGGGAGCCCTTGTGGGGACTGCTTGGTTCATTGCTGCTGCGAGAGCTGTGCACTGTGCCTAGAGTACCGTGAGCTTCAAAACCGTGGACATAACATGGGTTTAGNTATAAACAAAAATCCCTTGCCATTTTTTTTTCATTTTGGTTTCGGACAACAAAAGGGGGATGGCACCGTCAATGGTGGTGGCTCCACCCCTTCCCATTCCTTTTCCTTAGACAAGCAGAGGCATAGGATTATTAAGATGGGGGTACCAGAGTTTACCAAATTAGAGAGAATCCCCAAAATCAATCATCTTTATAGAATAAAACCTAGGAATTTCTAGGTGCATGCATGTAATCAGAAGAAAAAATCATGCAAATCCCCAATTTCTAGAGAGAGATGGAACTTTTTAGAGAGAGAAAAATTGACCTAGAGAGAGAAGCAGACTTCGGAGAGAGAGAGAGAGAGAGAGAGAGAAATCTTGAGGGAATTTAAGGGGGAAAGAAGGGAATTTCTTACCTTGAACATTTTTTTTCCTTGTTATCTCTTGCCTTTCTTACCTCTGCGTTCGCCCCTCCCTCTCCGTCCTTCCTTTCTTTCTCTTGTTCTTTCTACGTAGCTTTTGGGTTGCTGGAGGTCTCCTTTTAATTTTGCTTACAATATTCCTTTTGTGTACATAATGTTATTTGGGTTTTTCTTTTATTAATTGATTGGGTTTTTTATTATGTTTGGGTTTTGGTTTGTTATTTTATTTGGGTTATTGTTATGTCTGAAGCCCATTATAGAGTTAGTGTGTTTTGTTATGTTATTGGGCCAGTCCATATGTCATTTTGCTAGTCAATTTCGTGGGCCTCCTTTTTGTTGGCTTTAACTTTGAATATTTGGGTTTTTGCTGGACTAATTTCGTGGGCCTCTTTTATGGTGCTGATTTGGATATGTTACTTGTGGTTTATATTTTGTTTGGGCCAATTTCGTGGGCCTATTTTATTTTGCTGATTTAAGTGTGTTATTTTTGAGTTGTTAATTTATTTAGGCTTATTTATTTCATATGTTACTATTATTTTTATTTCTTTGATGTTGTTCTAGTAATTAGTTAGACTAAAATAAAATTTGGCTCAAATATGTTTATTTATTTGCTTTAGGTCATTTTATTTAATTAATTTTATATTTTTTTT
>QAOA01008758.1:0-43083 GCA_003255065.1 Cercis canadensis
TGGATGACTATGGTACTGCGAGTTGTGTCCTATGGGATCGTGATGTTGAGCAACAACTACAAATAGGTGTCTTTGATCTACGAGAACATTTGATTAAGGTACATTGCTACTTTTGGTATCTTAATTGTTCAAATAAAATATCAAGTCAAGTTAGATAAGCTAGAAATATTTCTCTGAAATTCTAATATGCAGAGGGAAGACAATATGGAGGAGGCTGAGGCATACCCCCGTGAGTTGATAACTTTAGTGGGTAAGACTATGCTTTTCAAGATCAATCTAAGAAGACAAAACATTACTCGACAGTTTAACACCTACACAGTTCGCAAGACGTGTGTTGACCCCAATATAATCAAGAAATTTGATGGCGATTTAGCTGTTGAACAGGTATCATTTGAGAAAATTATTGGTACTATCCATATAAATGAAATTATCATTTATTAATTAAATAACAAAATTCCCTTCATTTAGGAAAATCTTCCTGACCCGACGATTGATCTTTGTTCGTGTGATGGTCCTAGCGTGGATTCTGAGAAGATTATTGAAGGGGAGGCTTCAACTGAGTCTGGAGAAGTGGACTTTCTCACTCCTCAAAAGAGGATTATTGATGCCTCTTCCAATGCAGTGGAGGAAGATATCTCAGTATCAAAAGAATGAACCAACATCAAAATTAAGAAGATAAAGAAGGAGAATGCCTGACAATTGATCATATTCAGTGGAACCTTCCTCAGGCATTTCACACCTTCCATTGATGAATCCTAGCTTCACCTTCGCTCCAAGAGATATTCTAATCGATCTACTCCAAGACAAATAATTGTTACCTGTCAGAGGAGTTGTAACAAGTTCATTCCAGGATGATCTGAATTGGCCAATGCCATGGGATCTCCATTCGAATTGCTTGACATTTCACTGTTCTTCGAACCAGTTCCTGTTTGCGCCGAAGCAGCTTCTGCTTCCATTCTTCAATTTTAACAAAAACAATCTCTTCAATCTTCTTCAGAGAAGCTCACAAGTTGAAGACTCTAGCAAATCTTGATCGATTTGCTCTGATACCATGTAAAGTTTCAAGAAAAGTAGAAAGGAATTGAACAGAATCTGAGGAGAAAAGGTTCAATACCAGAGGATAGAAAATTTCCTTCGTATATTCATTCTGAAAATAAAGAATAGTACAAGCATACTGTTTATATACAGTAGATATGCCTTGCTGTCAAACTAAAACAGTTACAAGTCTGCTTAATTAACTACAAGCTAAGCTACCATAGTTAAATAACCAAGTAACCATAGTTAAATAACTAACTAACTGCACTACAAATGTAACTAACTGATTAAACTTGCAGCGCAAGCTTATGGACAGCAACTCAAGTATATTTACATATCTGTACACTATACCTCCTGTAAACATAAAATATTGATGCATGACTATGGCAGATCTTTTTAGCCCCTTAATTCATTACACCTTGAGTGCAGGAAAGAGAATTCTGACAATGCTGTATGTTATACTTATTGGGATATTGAATTTATTATGGATATTAGTTTTCTTGCGGTCATCATATTCTTTGGTAGTTTTAGTATGTATTTCTTTTTGGAACATGCTATTCCTTCTATGATTTCTTCATTTTTTTTTTCCTGTTTCTCTGCATGCTCAATTAAATAGCCACTTATGTTTTATACCCTTCTTAATTTGTTGATAAAGAAGCTGCTTATTTTGCTCAGTGGGAAATCTAACTTAATTGAGCATGCTTTACGTCATTGTCCACTAGGTTTACTGACAATGGGGTTTATGTATACTGATAAGAAGCTGTATTGTTCATAACATTTATATACTCACTACTTGTGTTTGGATGGTTATTTCCATTTTTCTATAATCTTTTTTATTTTTTTAAAGCGTGCACTTAATGAATTTCCTTTTTGTTTCCAGTAGTATTATCTTTGTTGCTCTTGGAGTCTTTATGTGGCCAATTTAGATATTAGCTGAACATTAGTTTTTTGTTTGACTTTTATTCTTATTCATGTTATTAGAATATTATATATGGTGAGTGCCTAGATACTAAAACTATAACACAATGCTTAAGATACAAAAATAGTTTCCAATAACCATTTGTAAAATGGAATGAGTGCAATGTGATACTTTTAACAAACTGAAGAAGGATTGAAAAAAAAATCTGGGTTGGACTTTAATTTGTGCAAATTTTGTTTGGTGCACTAAGGCAACATATTGAGAGAAAAAAAACTCAGGTTATTTTTCCTTTTTAATTGATAATATTGAGAGAGAAAAAAAAAAACTTAAGATATTGATTTAGCCTAGATATTTATCTTTTGGATCAGCTGATTTAGCCTTTCTATACCTCCTGTAAACATAAAATATTGATGCATGACTATGGCAGATCTTCTTAGCCTCTTAATTCTTTACACCTTGAGTGCAGGAAAGAGAATTCTGACAATGTTGTATGTTATACTTATTGGGATACTAAATTTATTATGGATATTAGTTTTCTTGCGGTCATCATATTCATTGGTAGTTTTAGTATGTATTTCTTTGTGGAACATGCTATTCCTTCTATGATTTCTTCATTTTTTTTTTCCTGTTTCTCTGCATGCTCAATTAAATAGCCACTTATGTTTTATACCCTTCTTAATTTGTTGATAAAGAAGCTGCTTATTTTGCTCAGTGGGAAATCTAACTTAATTGAGCATGCTTTACGTCATTGTCCGCTAGGTTTACTGACAATGGGGTTTATGTATACTGATAAGAAGCTGTATTGTTCATAACATTTATATACTCACTACTTGTGTTTGGATGGTTATTTCCATTTTTCTATAATCTTTTTTATTTTTTTAAAGCGTGCACTTAATGAATTTCCTTTTTGTTTCCAGTAGTATTATCTTTGTTGCTCTTGGAGTCTTTATGTGGCCAATTTAGATATTAGCTGAACATTAGTTTTTTGTTTGACTTTTATTCTTATTCATGTTATTAGAATATTATATATGGTGAGTGCCTAGATACTAAAACTATAACACAATGCTTAAGATACAAAAATAGTTTCCAATAACCATTTGTAAAATGGAATGAGTGCAATGTGATACTTTTAACAAACTGAAGAAGGATTGAAAAAAAAATCTGGGTTGGACTTTAATTTGTGCAAATTTTGTTTGGTGCACTAAGGCAACATATTGAGAGAAAAAAAACTCAGGTTATTTTTCCTTTTTAATTGATAATATTGAGAGAGAAAAAAAAAAACTTAAGATATTGATTTAGCCTAGATATTTATCTTTTGGATCAGCTGATTTAGCCTTTCTATACCTCCTGTAAACATAAAATATTGATGCATGACTATGGCAGATCTTCTTAGCCTCTTAATTCTTTACACCTTGAGTGCAGGAAAGAGAATTCTGACAATGTTGTATGTTATACTTATTGGGATACTAAATTTATTATGGATATTAGTTTTCTTGCGGTCATCATATTCATTGGTAGTTTTAGTATGTATTTCTTTGTGGAACATGCTATTCCTTCTATGATTTTTTTTTTTTTTTCCTTGTTTCTCTACATGCTCAATTAAATAGCCACTTATGTTTTATACCCTTCTTTGTTGATAAAGAAGCTGCTTATTTTGCTCAGTGGGAAATCTAACTTGATTGAGCATGCTTTACGTCATTGTCTGCTAGGTTTACTGACAATGGGGTTTATGTATACTGATAAGAAGCTACATTGTTCATAACATTTATATACTCACTACTTGTGTTTGGACAGTTATTTCCATTTTTCTATAATCTTTTTTATTTTTTTAAAGCATGCACTTAATGAATTTCCTTTTTGTTTCCAGTAGTATTATCTTTCTTTTCCCAAGCATATGCTAGCATTAGTATATGATTTTGTAGTGCTATAAATTTTAAATATTTTAGTGGTTGCTTTGTAGTGCTACTTACAAGAGATGATATGCTAGCCTTAGTATATGATTTTGCTGTGGATACTCATACATGCACACAGTCAAAATAAAAGTATTACTTTTGATCTGCTCTTATTCTGTCCATATATTTCGTGTGGGTATAATTTGTCTTCTTGCCATCTAAATCTGTATGTAATACCCTTTTCATTGCTGCAGCTTGCAGCTGGAACGCCAGTACCCAGCAAAGATGGAGTCACTTGCAAGTATCCATCCAATCCAACAATTGCATTGGGCTATCTTTCTGTAGCATTTCTTATTGCTTCTACCGTGGCTGGGTATCTGTCTTTGTCAATTTTTATAAATCATTTTCTTCCTTAGACAGAGGAATCGAGATTTTAGGAACTGAGCCGCCTATAAACAACACAATTTATTTTTCCTTTTTAATTGATAATATTGAGAGGAAAAAAAAAACGTAAGAACCCAATCTTATAGAACTATCCCATCCGACCCATTAATATATATATATATATATATATATATATATATATTGGGGTTGTTAGATATATCTTTTTAATGAAGTAAAAGAAATACAACTTCATTTGTTGAATTTGCCAAAATTATCTTGGTGAATTTGGTAAATTTGCTAAATTTGTGGGATTAATGCAGCCACCCTTCACAAAAACAGTCAATCAAGGAAATATTATTCTATTTAATTATGCCAAATTCTCTTATAAATTGGTGACACAAAATAATTATTGGATTTTAGTGAAATAAAAGTTTAAATCTCCCTATTTTTTAATAGAACTTTTGACTCCTATAAATTTCATAAAATGAACCAATTTGTCATAGATATTTGTGAATTGTGATTGATCGTACTATTGCCTCTCTAGATTAAATTGGTCTCTAAACAAATAAATAAATATATTCACACACTAAATTGGTCTCTAAAGCATTCAGGTCACATGTCAAGAAAGGGAAACACCAAAATGATAATACTATAGGTATGTTACACCTGTCTATTAACAAGATATTTAAAGCAATTTAAACAAAACTCTTGCATTTTATATTGCTAGGCCCAAATCTTGCATTTAATAATGACAGCCAATGACTTTTCATAGAATAATAATAAGATCATCATAGAATAACAAGAATTGTCCTTATAATATTTAAATAGGTACCTCTCCTATATAAATATGGTTTTTCCTAATTTGTTACACCTACTATTTCGTATATAATTATAATCCGCCAAGCAACAAGCAACAAGGTATGCTCTTTCTCTATATTTTTTTGGTTGTTGTAATTTTTCTCAATATCTATTTCATTCTAATATATCTTTCAATCTCCTTATGTATATGTTCTGCTCCTTCAATATTCTTTTTTTTCACCCACAATTTTCCCATCAACAAAGGAAATAAGGTTTGCTTTTTTTCTATATACCATTTGTTGCTGTAATATTATGGATCTTTAAGATCTATTTCATTTTTCTCATTTTTTCTATCTTCTCAACCTCAAAAGATAATAAGGTTTGTTCTTTCTCTATACAATATTTGTCTCTCTAATTCTATCTCTTTTTTTTTTCAGCATCTCCAAAGGCACATAGCTTTATATATATATATATATATATATATATATATATCTCTCTCTCTCTCTCTCTCTCTCTCAAAAGTTCTCTATTCTCCTTGGTTTCTCCTTTCTACTTGATGCATAAACTATAAAAGAGAACTACTTGCTAAACAAAGGATGCAATTTTTTTTTTTTTCAGATTATAATGGGCTTCCAAATGGCTGCAATTAATCATCACTGGTTCATAGCCTCTTACCCAATTTTATTCAAATCATATGTCATATTTCCTTTTGTTTGTTCTTGGCCTTTTGATATTTGCAATAAGTCTAGCTGTTACATATACGTGGGAGTTCTTTGGAAATTATAACATCCCATGAGATGGTTCTCATTAATGGAAAAAAGGTAAACATCCAAATTTTCTACTCATTTTTATTGATCCTTCTTATTCCATTTTTTTTTTCCTTTTCTAATATTTTTTTTCCAATTTTTTGCTTTTTATATGATAGTTCCTATATCTGGATGCTCAACAGTTTTGGCCTCATAGTGTAAGTAGATTGTTTCTTAATCTTTTGGAGGTTTATTAATGATTTATTCACTTTTCTCTCCTTTTACAGTGGAGGTTTATTGATGGGATATTATATTCTTACTCAACAGATGATAATTTTACCTGGGTCTAACCATGCAATTTCAAGGTGGACCGGCCGATGCATGGGTCGTTACAAGTTAGGACTTAGAACCAAATATTCAAGGTTATGCAGAAATTCTCATGTAGCTTTATTTCATTAGGTATTTTATATTTTGTGGTTGGCCTCATCAGTAAAGAAAGAATAGGGATTTGTAGTCTTTCATTTATGTAATCTTATTTTTCTTTCCTTTTTTGAATATCGGATCGTGTCATTGAAAGAAATTAGAGTAGATTTCCATATATATTTATATTGGGATTTTGAAGTGTTAGGTATTATAATTTTTTTTTTGGTGGCTAATCAATTTGTGACAAAAACAAATATGTATTTAGTTGTGCTTTAGTCCCCATACATTTTAATATGTAATTCCCTAATTATACAAGCTGATCAAGGCATTAATTTTTTTGTGTTATTAAATTTCTTCATTCTCCACATCTTTTTTTTTATTAATTTAGAAATAATAAAAATTTAAAACTCTAAATATAGAAGTTATTGAATACCACCAATTTTAATAGTATTTTCAAAGATTTCAATTCACAAACACCCATATTATATAAATATAGATGTTTCTAAGAACAAAAGAATAAAATTTAAGAAAACTTAAATAATTCACATAGTGAATCATTTGAAAATTATACATTATTAGGTAAAAAAAATAATGTTTCAACTAACCAATTGCAATAATTTATTTAGTGTGTGAACTCAAGCAATTATTTTGACTTGATTCTTCTGTTTTATTGAATCTCAAATGATACTATGATTGATTTTGCTAATAAATAAGTTCCATAATTTTTTTTTTCAAAATTCGAATTCCTATTCAATACAAAAATATTCAAAATTTGAATATTGCTAATAAATAAGTTCCATCAACATTGAGTAACATTTTAAAACATATTCTGAAATTATTGACTTGGACATGTGATTGGAATTACTATATATATTTTTTCAAATTAGCTAATTATTAAATAGTAATTATTTATTAAATTTTAAATTGGTTATGCCATAATTGTTGATTTGTTCTTAGTCAATGCTAAAATAATGGTATAATTATGGAAGTAATGAAATTTGAATATTTAATTATTATTTATTTAATTTTAAATATACATGTTTATTGAAATTAATTTTTTGGCCTACTTTGAATTTGAATTCCTATTTTAATGATGATTGAAATACAATATTAAAAATAATGAATTTAAGTCGTAGATAAAATCAATTAGCATTAAAGATATATATCAATGCACTTTAGTGCTTAATTATTTTTCAATCAATCAATTATGTAATTTTAAATTAATTTCGAATTTATATAATTTTAAAAATTTCAAAGGTAGAAAATTACATATTTGAGTCGATAACATTAATTCAAACTCTCCAACAATAAATGGTTTGATTTTCAATTATCAAATCAATATTGAAAATTAAATTTTCATATTAAAACAATTAGTCAAACATCCCATAAAAAAATTAATGGTAATCAATATGTCCATAATTAATTTAGAAGTTCAAATTTCTTAAATTAAATAGTTATCAATCAAATATAATTGTCAAGTTGATTGCACAATATTTAAATTTTCCTATTTATAATTATTTTTATATTTTTTATTTAAAACCATCCAAGAGAGTTAAAATATGGTAATATCAATTTTCTTGGCCAAATTTTAATTTTATTTATTAGAAAAAATAAATTTGATTGCTAAACAATATGAAAAATTATAAATTTGTATTGCTGGATGATCAATAAGGAAACAAAAAGAAGNATCAATAAAGAAACAAAAAGAAGAAAAGATTTAAGTTAATGAAAAAATAGATATTACAACCAAATGAATCTATGCTTAGTTTTCAGAAGTTTCATTTTTACAAAGTATAGCTTGAACACTGAAGTAAGGTTACAAGCACAAATAAGTAAACTCATAAACTTTGATTTTTTTATAAATTAATAAATATAAAATTAATATAAAAATTCAAAAAAATTATATAATAATTTCAATCACATTCCGATTATAATTTATTGATTAGTAATTAATTTTTTTAAAAATTAATTTTGAAATTTTTAAGATTATCATTGTAGTTAAAATTACATTAAAAAATTTTAGAAGTAAAATTTAATATTCATTTAGCCTAATTTAACTGTCATCAATGCGTGACAAAAGAAAATTGTGTATTTGGTTGTCTTTTAGTCTATATATATTTTAACATGTAATGCCTTAATTAAGAAAGATAATCAAGAAATAGATTTTAAAGTAATAAAAATGTGTCTTAACAAGAAACAGATGGAAATAATCAAATTAAATATAATGATTGCAATTAATACTTATTTCAATTTAAATTTAAATTTAAATTTAAATAATCTAAAGTACAAGAATTAGTCAATAATGTTAAAAAATTCGATGCCCAAACTTCAGAATTTTCAATTCCTATCCAATGAAAGAGATTCAAAATTTGAATTGTGCTAATAAATATATTCAATCGGCATTGAAGTGTAATTCAGAATTTTTTTGCAATTATTAACTTTCCAAATTAAATGTCAATTAATTAATTATAATTGGCATGTGATTGGAATTGTTGTATATTCTCTCATTTTTTATTAATTTCGAATTTAATTAATTTTAAATAATTCAAGTTTGTGAAATTACTTAATTAGGCATGTAACCCTTTTGAAACCCAATAACAAGCTATACTAATATTAAAAGAATAGTTTCTTGGATGATAGTCTGACAACTGATACTATGAATGAATTTATTATCAATTTAATAATTTAAAAAATGTAAAAAAATATCAAAATTTTGAATTCATATTCAATGAGAAAAAAATTAAAAATTTAAATTTTGCTAACAAATATATTCAATCATCATTGAAAAAGAGTTCAAAAAAATTCTAAAATTATTAACTCTCCAAATTAATTGTCAATCAATTAATTATAATTGGCATATGATTGAAATTAATTGTTATATATATTTTTATTAATTTCATATTTATTTAATTTTAAATAATTCAAGTGTGTGGAATTACTTAATTAAGCTTGTAACCCTATTTGAAACCCTCCAACAATAAGTAGTGTAATTACTTATCTGCTAATAAAATGATTTTTGTAAGTGCTTCTCTAAATTAGTCATAGTCTACTTTTTTGGGATTGCATTTTATTGTAGGTCTATATCGTTACCTCATACATATATGAATATTTAGGTGGTGATGTCACTCCAACACATGTTTAGGTCAAATTATGCAGGGTATGAATCATACTGACATTGCTTCTTTCTTGATATATGTCACACATGGAATAACTTTAGGCAGACAAATAAATTAATTGAAAGATTTTAGTTTGCGCATGAGTGTTATACCTACAAAAACATCTTTGGAGAGTTAAACTTTCAAGAGACTTTGTTCTATTTGTCTGCATCAATTAATACTAACCATGATCTTATCTATTTAATATGAAGAGAAATCTAAATTAGTATCTATATTGAATAACTTGGCCTTGATGCTTTAGAATTTCTATGTAGATCTACAATTGATATGCGTTATAAAAGGACTTCAAAATAATGTCCTTGACATATTAGTGAAAGGGACTTATTTTCTTATTAGCTTAATACATGAATAGGGTAGAAATTTTTGTTCAAGAATGAGATAAAGGATAACAACTTAAAACAAGACTGACATATCTACTCTTTATTTAGAATGAACAATGATGTTGAGCTGATTGAGTCTTTCCTAAAGACCATCATTGTGCATTGGGTACAAATACTCTTCTATTTAATAAATATTAATTTAAAAAGTGCTTAAAGTAGATATTACAATTTAATCTTGAACATGACTACATTTGTCTCATATGTTTAAATATTTACAAATGTGAGATTAAGTGATTATTAATTTGTGATACTTAATAGAATGGGATTGTGCATATGTCAAGCACCAAGGACAAGCATATTTCAACTACCCACCTTTCAAAGGCAATAAAAAATGAGAAACAATGGTGATGAGAGTGAGAGATGCTTTAGATTATGTACCTTTATTGTTGGAACTATGCATTTTTAACAATTATTTCATAAAGCCTTTTAGTTGTTTGTTCAAACTTTTATTTTTGAGTCGTTGGTCAGTATGTTTTACCTTCTTTATGTTTTTAATTTCTTGGTGTACAAATTAATTTCGTACAAGCAAAAGAATAGAATTTAGATTTTGCATGAAAAAAGAAAAATGAACATTTAAATAGAAATGGTTGCTCTCAACTTTTTCTTTTCTTTAAAATAAATCTTAACATTTACTCCTTAAAGCAAATATCAAAATTGTTTGTCTCAATTTTGTCATAGATCTTTTCTTACTTCTACAGTTGATAACCTAGGTGTTTATTTTTTCCTATCTAAATTAATCATTTGATTTAATCTTATTAATCTTTGATTAACTATGTTTTTTATTGGCTTTGTGCATTGGGTGTCTGTACTTTTATGTTTCTTACAAATTTAGAATTAGTTTCCAATTATGATATCTATTCACTGAATGATAAGGTTGTTGCATATGAGAAGATTGCCAAACTGATTGAGAAGGCACAAAAAAAAAAAAAAAAAGACTGTTGTGTATAAGAATAAGTCAGAGTACTTTAATTAGTTCAGAATGGTTCACAATAATTTTGTAAGTCACAACAATTTATGTTTCTAAAATGGCATAATTTATATAAGCCTCTAAGATCTTCACTTAATGAATTTGGTTGGTTTATGTTTGCGTTTATATTTGCCGCATGTTCTTTTTCCTTTTAACTTACTAAAAATTCTAATAAGTCTGATTCAACAACAATAAGAGATGACCTCTTGAGAGTCTAGATATAGAGGTGGTATCCTCTTAGGAAAGAAGGATGTGATCATTCACTTTGTAAAGGCTTGCAAGTGCTCAAAAAATCTTACGAAGATAATGGATAGCTCAATAGTGGCTTGAGCAAGAGGACATAAGCTTAGATTGAAGCCAAACCTCTAAACTTTGTGATTGATCTTCTCTTCCTTTATCTTTTTATATTCTGCTTTATTATTTACATTGCTTAGATCTGAAAAGTCTTGTTATTTCTAGATCTTTATTTGTTCATCTCTTGAGCTTTTGAAAAGATTTTTTAAAGGCTTAATTGTAATTTTGGTCCCCTCTTTTAACCACTTGAACGTTTTGGTCCTCCTTCTTTAAAAATGAACTATTGAGTCCCTCTATATTCATAAAATGTACAAGTTTAGTCCATTTATCTTTAAGTCAAAATTCTTAGGTTTATTTTAAGGTGTAAAATTTTTTGATTCATAATCTCACCGTTCAGATTGAAGAGCTACGTCTTGTGAATCTTTTCATTAAATTTCAGCTTGATCTAACGGTGAATAAATCTAAATTTTTGGTTAGATGAAAACTTATGATTTTGGTATTTTGGGCTGAGTTTCACCGTTAGATCGAGCTCAAATTTAGTGAGAAGGTTCACAAGATGTAGCCCTTCAATCTGAACGGTGGGATTATGAATCGGAGAACTTTACACCTTAAAATAAACATAAGAATTTTGACTTAAAGATAAATGGACTAAACTTGTACATTTTATGAATATAGAAGGACTCAATAGTTCATTTTTAAAGAAGGGGGACCAAAACGTTCAAGTGGTTAAAATAGGAGGACAAAAATTGCAATTAAGCCTTTTTTAAATCACCCAATTCACCCCTCTTGGGTGCTTGTATTGAATAACACCTATTACATTTCAAGAATTTTCTCATTGCAATAGAAGTAGACTGTTGGTAATATTTTTTAGCACCGTATGAGGTGAGATTTTAGGAGGGAATTTACTCTTTTCAATAAAAGAAGTAATTAATATGTCTCCTAAAAAAAAATGAACATATTGAAGGTGCAAAATAATGTCAAGTAATTGAGCTGGGACATGCATTATAGCAATTTTTTATTATTAAATGTCCTATTTAAAGATAAGCAAATGAAACAAGTTAGTTTTGGATAGTTAATAATTAGGGTGTGGATGATAATGGAAAGCTGATTCAATCGTTTATCCACCCATGAAGGGTTTTGGGATAATAAAAATATTCATACATTATAGAGTTTCAGGTTGCACTAAATTTAGACCATAAACTATCTACTTACGAAAACTCTAATAAGACTATCAAAGTACTNGTTTCAGGTTGCACTAAATTTAGACCATAAACTATCTACTTACGAAAACTCTAATAAGATTATCAAAGTACTGAATATCTATTACTCAATCAAATAAGTAAAAGATTGAATTTTTCAAATTTGTTACAAAATTTATTTGCACTAGAATTTGATTATTGTCATTTTTTTTTTGCCGTTAGAGTCTATACAACAAAGGTAGCTTATCCAGTATGAGACATGTAATACCCCAAATTCATACATAGTTTGTGATACACAAAATTAAATTATTGCTCTTGAGGCACCTATTGGCCAATCAAAGGAGTCAAATATAATTCTTTTTTCCTGTGATTTAATTTCTATTTCACTGAGAATACTTTCAGTTTTTATTTTTTTTGTTTGGAAGTTTAATTTTTTGGATCTGTAATCTCTATTTCACTGCACAATATTTGTTATTTATTTTTCAATCATATGCTTGCTACCTTACAAAACATGAAGCACATGTGGGTTGCTAATTTTGCAAGCTTGTGGCATTGGAAATGTGTTAGTTGTTTTCATGGTGAATTGCTTGTATTTCCATGATTTTGTGCCCTCTATTCTTATAAGGGTCAACGAATTATTTTATTTTCTTTTTATTATGGGTCATTCCTTAAGGGAAGGTTCCTACTTTACACACTTTAATAGGAATGTGGAAATTTTATTTTATTGGATAGATCTTAGGAAGTAACCTTGGTTCCTTTTCCTAATTAAATGTATGGGAAATAATATATAGATGTCAACTTTGTTTCTGCTGCCTTTATTAGATATGTACTTCTTGGTAAACAAATTTTATACTGTACAAGATTATTACTAACATTCTACATAATTTTATATGTAAACATGCAAATAGGTCAAACTTTAAAAAATAAATTAACTGACAGATTTTAGTTGGCGCATGGGTGTTATATCTACAAAAACATATTTGGAGAGTTAAACTTCCAAGAGACTCTGTTCTATTTGTCTACCTCAATTAACACTGACCATGATCTTAGCTCTTTAATATAAAGAGAAATCTAAATTATTATCTTGATTATAGATTACTTTTTCCGTTGGTGAGTACTTTCATAAAATTTTAGGATGCTAACTAATTTTGAAATGTGATTTCTATTAAATCTATAAATCTTAGAATGCTTACTCTATGTGTCATTTTTATTAAATTCTTTTGGTTTCTCATTCTAATTATTTTCTTTCATTATTTTTTTGGAAAATACTGATCATATATAGATCATTTCATTATTTTCTGGAAAAAGCTATTTTGGAAAAACATTGTTTTCAAGTAGAGAAAAAATGGCTTCCAAGATGCCTTGGGCTTCAAGGGTGGCTTTTTATCTTATGATCTTTGTTTTTCACAAAGGCTTTTTCCACTATAATTTAGTCTTCTTCGTGAACTACTATCAAGAGACGAGAGGGAGCATACAAGCTATGAATGCCTTTGAAATGTGTAGGACAAAGGAAGTATAAATCAAAGAGATGCACAGGAAAAATAAAAATTGGTAATAAAGGAATCAAAGAAAATTGTTGAAGTATGGGGAGATTGAAAAGTAGTTGATAGAAACATATAGGAAAAATGAAATATGGCATCAAGATGAAGATAAGAGTAAATGATACATGGGAAAAAGAAGAGATGACATGGGAAGAGAAGATAAGAAATGGTGAAAAAAATGATTACATGTGTAATCAAAAGACAAAGATAATAAAAGAGATGTGTTTAGACTAAAATGAGGGAAGAAGGAAGTTTTGGATGGAAAAAATGAAAAAACTAAACCATCATTGAATAACACAAAAAAAATAATTACTGTAGTATGTCTTGCAACTCTTCTACTTTAGTATAATTTATATATTTATAAATTCAGTTAATCCATTGGATCTTCCTACTAAAGATAATAGTATGAAAAGAAATGAGGGTGAGAATAAAAGTAGAAACAAGATTATCCACACAAAATAATGGTAGTGAAAATACATCATGGTATAGGAAGAATAAGGCAAATATGGAATTGGATAAAAATTTTAAGATTAATTCAATGAAATAAATTTCAATAAAAATGAAACATTCTTTTTCTTTTCATTCTCATGATTAGGTTCATTTTCTTTTTAAAAATTGATTGCTCAGAGAATTGGCTAGGAATATCAAAAATTAAGATGTTTCATTTTGATATTTAAATAGATACTATGGCCAAGGTCGATATATTTTTATTAGATAAGTTCCTATACAAGCGATCTTCAACATGTTGTGGCTATACATTTCCTAAAATGCATTATCATTAGCATTATTAGTAATTATTATCGCATCTAAATATGGAGATTTTGATATGGAAATGTTTGTGTTTTAGATAAGATCTTTAGGGTGTCGTTGCTCAGAATGGTGATATTCAAGACATGATTGTTTGGAGAAATACCACAACTAGGGTTTATACAGCAAAAGCTAGATATGATTGGTTAATATCTAAAAAAAAAAAATCTGATGGATACTCAAAGGTGGAACTAGGTGTGGAGGCTTACAACTCTAGAACAAATTAAAGTTTTTATGTGGCTAATCCTTCATGACCCATACCTACAAATTGGTTTCGTGCTTGCAACACTTAGTCAAAATTTCTTATGCAACAAGTGCAAGTTTGATATAGAAAATACAATGTATTGTCTTAGGGCTGCTATAAATCACATCTATCTGGGTTTTAGTGTAGATAGTAGCTTTTGGAAAAAAAAAATTGAATGCTTGGTTTTATATAAATGGGAATATAGGAAAAGGGATAAAGAAGTTGTATATTCTCTTCGACTACACATTGTGGTAGATATGGAGAAAGCATAATGAATAAGTTTTTGAAAGGCTTGACACTCTGTTGATGGTGAGTGTTAATAAGATCCAAGCGATAATTTAACTTGTAGTAAAATTTTTCTAGAAAAGCAAGAAAGCAGGAAAGAGAGGTGCAATGGATACATTAGCAGTCTCCAAGTATAGAGATCATTAAGCTAAATGTCGATGGTAGTATTTTTGGGAACCTAGGGAAATCAAGTTTTGGATGGTTATTCGAGATCATCAAGGGGTGGCTTGGTGGTTTATGTGGCTCTATAGGCATGGGTAGTAATCTAAAAGCTGAATTTGCTACAATAAGGCAAGATCTAATATTTTGTTGGGATAAAGACATCAAAAAATTATATGTGAATTAAATTTCCAAGAGACAGTGCATTTGATAGATTTTGTTGATGTGACCTTCCATTTCTATGGGTGTATTATCAATGATATAAGACATTTGCTTAAAAAGAGTTAGGAGGTAAAAGTGATTCATGTGTTAAGATTGGTGTACCAAGGAGCTGATTAACGTGTTAACTACAATTTACAAGCATATGGTTTTGTTCAAGTTTAAAAATATTTTTCATTGCTTAAATTGTGAAATTATAGGAACATTGTAAAAGAAAATTTGAGTACTTAATATTTTGATGACTCTAAAAACAAAATTTGTTTGAAATTGTAGAGAAATTGTAAAAGCACAATCTATGTACTAATATACTATAGGAATCTATTGAACTTAACTCTTACGACAAGGAACTTAAACCTAAGTCATCCATAAAACAGGAAACCAAATGTAAGTACTACAAATTAAAAGTATATTAACAAGCTATATTTAAGGATTAAGGATCCTTATTGAAAATTTCTAAAATTTTCTATGAGTGCATGAAGTTATTTGATTAAAAAGATGAATTGTTGATTATTTCTTCATTTTAGACACAAGTTTCTTTTTCAATGACATTTGATTATAATTTTCAATCATTTGTTATGGAGTCATATTATGAGAATTTTTTTTTTTTTAAATGGCCTTACATAATTTTATTGAAGAATAAGGCACATTGGTAACAAGTGCTATAAATCAACTCAGTAGGTCTCAAGGGTATAAAGATATTATATTTTCTTTGGCCTTCAAGGGTACAAAGATGAGATTGACATACCACTCAAGAGAACTACTTACTACAAATAGACAAACTGAGACTACTGTAACAATGAATTAAGTGCTTATGACACTAATTATTCATTTTAAAAAAAAAAATATCAATGGTAATCAAATAATTGGGATATAACATTATTATAAATAAGAAATGAACCATTCCATGTCCATTTTAAAGATAAACAACGAGACATTTTAATTTTAGGCAGTTGATTTTTGGGATAAGTTGGGAATAGGAACTAAACTATTTTACTTACCATTGGGGGTCAATACTTTATCAATAAAATGTTAGTATGTTTATCTAGGTAATCAATATAGGAAACTCTTTTCTATCGATGAAGAAATTTGAAATTCTCTTTCTTATGTTTGATATAAAAAATGGTATAATATAGGATACTCTTGTGATATATAATGAGAAAGAAAAATGGATAAAGTGGTGGGATAAATAAATACAATTGAGTGTAACATGACCTAAATTTGAAAGAAGTTTGGTTTGGTACTTTGGTCATTTACTTATCATAGGAGCATTAGTAATGTGAAGGTCTAAAATACAGAGCCCACAACAAGATGCAGTGCAGTGTGCACATAACTTATAAAGATGTTATTAAAGAATACGATAATGATTGATGCTTATCCTAAATAACCTATAGTACATACTTGCTACTTTTTTCATACTCAAAGTGACTTTGTATATCTCAAGTCATTAGGTATAACAATATTGCAATTTCAGGATCAATGCTAAATCGTGTGGACTTAGAGAAAGACGTTGACATTCCCAATACAAATCATATACCATAGCTTTTTTGAGTATAGCATTATCTCATTTTGCATTTGTTCAATGCTCTTTCAAATGTATTATGAATTCATGATTCATACTTTTAATGTATTGCATCTACGGTTCAAAATATGAAATCTATAATTAGTATATTAGATCACATATATTTTATATAAATTATGCTCCTATGACCACATAAATTTCATCCCAAATTCCGTTATCTAGGTCCCACACCCCGCCACCAAGTAGCCCGCGCATCAGCGCGGGAATAGTACTAGTTAAAACTTAAAAGCAACATTTTTAAAACCGGATCAAGCAAACCAACGTGGTAAAAAATAACTGATTAGATCATTGGTCAAACAGGTTGAATCGAATTTTTTAAAAAAATTANTAAATTTCATCCCAAATTCCGTTATCTAGGTCCCACACCCCGCCACCAAGTAGCCCGCGCATCAGCGCGGGAATAGTACTAGTTAAAACTTAAAAGCAACGTTTTTAAAACCGGATCAAGCAAACCAACGTGGTAAAAAATAACTGATTAGATCATTGGTCAAACAGGTTGAATCGAATTTTTTTAAAAAATTAAAGATTTACGAAAAATAAAACATGGAGGATAAAACATAAATTATCAAACTTAACTCATAAGTAAAAGTCTCAAACTTAAATATTCAAATAACTAAAAATTAAAAGATATAAAAATTTAATCTATATATACCTAATTTAAAATGGTGCCCCATAACAAAATTAAATTGTTTTAACAACTAACATATCTACAAGTTTGCATACTCTCAACATAATCAAGTTTACAATTTCTAACATAGCAAAACTAGAAAATTTTTATAAATAAATAACCAAATAATCATAATAAGAAAAAAAAAAAGATGGAGTCACAAAGCATCAGGCAAACAAATAAATAAATAACTAAGAAACCAATCAAATCATGCATAATAAAGAGAACAAAAAAATGCAAGAACATGTGGTGTTGGAGCCACATAGTTGCATATGATTTTTTTCCATTTTAGTGGAGTTAGTGACACACGTGCATTAAATAATAGCAAAAAATAAGAAGAAAAAAAAAAAGAAGATGAGCATAATAATAAAGCAATGGGTTAATGATGAAAGTTTTAAGAAATTAGTAAGAAAGTCTTAAGTTAAAATTTGTATACTATGTGATTATATATTATAATTTTTATATATTTAAATATGTAATATTAAATAAATCTACTAATAATTGATAAATAATTTTTGTGCAACAATAAATGTAGATCTCGAGTTGTCCTAGTGGTTTGGACTATGAACATTTTTACCTAAGAAGTAGTAGGTTCAAACTCATTAAATATTATTATTATTAATTTTTTAACTATTTTATTAATAAATATATTTATATGCGATAATAAACTCAAAAGTGGAGATGTCTTAGTGGCAAAAGGAGGAATTTGGACCTATAGGTACCGAGTTCAAATACATGGACGACAATTTGGCTTCATTTCTACCAATTTTCCAAGTCGTCCATTTTTTACATAACCAAACTGGTTTAACAGTTTGAGCCAATTTAGGCGGTTTTTTTTTCTTTAACTGCTACAGTGATTCAAGGGTATAAAACAAACCATTTTTCTTACCAGGTACCGATCAAACTGGCCGGTCTAGTCCAGTTTTTAAAATAATGGTTAAAAGTGTCGACAGTTTAAAAAAGTGGGCAAGGTCTTAATGAGCCCAGTTTGGTCATCGAAAGATAGGTTCAGTGACAGTTTAGTCCTCCAAAGATTTTCACCAACACTTTAGTTCTTGGAAGATTGTTCCGTTGGCAATTTTTGTCCTCCATTTGTGCCCTTTAATTGGACTTCACAGAAAAGGCCACGTGACCCGTTAACTGATGATGTGTCCGTTAAATGCTGAGCTGGCATGCTTAAGTGGCAAATGGTGGGGCCTGATGACTGGGATCAAGCTAAACAACTGTGTTTTGGTGCTTCTGGTAAACACCTCATCCACCCAAACCAGTTCATCGAGTTCTTCTTCATCAAACACAATTCTGAAACCACTTTGAGAGAACATTGAACCCTAAGCCGGACAAGGACATTGCAATTTCTAGCTTTCATCGCATCCTTCTTCACCAAAACAACAATGAAATCTAGGTGCTTGAACTCTAAATAGTCTAAGCCGCACTTGAGATCACGATTTCCCCCATGTAACTAAGGAAGTCCAAAATCGAACCCAAATCCGACGTCTTTGAACCAAAATAGAATTAGTTCATCAAATGGAGTCTGAAACTCAGGTCTTTAAACCCTAAGCATAGCTTCATATCGTGATTTCCCTGGCAATACCCAGCAACTCCGAAATCGGACCAGTTTGCACAGTGGAATGCCTATCCATTTGTCGCCGGGATTATTTTGAAGATTGCCCCAAATTGCAAAGAACAACCGCACCCCCCAAATCGATAGTAACTTCTCTAATAGTTGTGATTTCCCCTTCTGGCTCACTATACCCATTGCCATTTGTTGGTACTCGTTGTTGCTGGATATTTTGAAGCCCCAAATTGGAACCGTAAGCCCCTAGATTTATTAAACCATGTTTCTTGAATACATGTGGGGTTTTGTTCATAGTAATATTTGTGGGAGAGAAAGTAATACTAACACTGTGTTCGTCTACTCTTATCATCTTTTTGTCTTTCCTGTTGGTCTTGTGTTACATTACAAATGCAATGGGTAGTTTACCTTACAACAATAAACATGATAGCCTTCATATTGGAAATTTTACTTGAAATTTTTAACATGATAGCTTAGCAGAAGGCTTATCTTGGTAGAAGTGGTGCACTTGTGTTAACGCATATATTATTTTTAGCCCAGTGTGATATCAAATTTAACTTGAAATTGCTCATTAATTTGTTAATTTAATTGGGGATTTGATTTGGTGCGAAGGTAGTTGTTACGGTATATGAAACTATTTCAAATATTTCCTTGATTGTGTGCCTGACATATAAACCTCAATTTTATTTCATCACTTTTCAAAGGTTTTCCAATAAATTATTTTTGTACTCATTTGAATTAGTTTGTATACAAATAGGTAGACAATTTTAATTAGATTTGTATACCTTTTTATGGTGTAATAGGTCAAGCATATATGTTTAACAGGTAATTTTGTGGTAGTTTGACGTGAAAGTTATTGCTAGAAATGATCCTTGAGGATGAAGAAGTCCCTAAACGACGTGGTGTGATGATTGATGGTGAAGCATTCATGCCGACAATTCATGGACAACATGTCCAGGAAGGTAGCTCTAGTGGGTCAAGCTTCAAAAGGGGTGGATATGCCATATCTAACTATAGTACCCCTATTGTATGCGGTTGTAACAAAAGGGTGATAATGCTTATTTCAAAGACAAAGGAGAACCCAAATCGCCCATTTTGGCGTTGTCCACATTACAAGGTTTGAGGAGAATTTAATTTCAATTTATAATTGAACTTAAATTTTTAGTTGGCAATGTATAAATTTTCAAGTTCCCAATTCCAGTATTTTAACAAATTTTGCCTCTGTATATGCAGAATGAAGACTTGTGTTGTGGGTTTTTGCAATGGATTAATAACTTTGAAGGGGTGGTTCCCAGAACTCTTGGGTCCTACACAACAAACGATAAATGAGTGATGAAGATGCAGAAGAAGATAATTAAGGGTCTTGAAAGTGAAGTTAGGAAATTGAGAATTGCTTGTGGTTTGCTTGTTGTTTTGGTGTTCATTGTACTATTCCTTAAATAGAGCAAAACATCACTGCTAAATGGATGTAAAGTTTAATTCATCAACTTCGTAAAATGTAGATGTTGGTGACCATCTTGTAAATTTTAGACCTGTTGAACATTTATATCATGGAAGTAAATTCTATTATATAATCTCTTCGTGTTTTGTTGTGTAATTAAAGGTCCACAAATATGTTGCCAGTTAGGTAGTCCTTGCAATTATAAGTAATCGAAAGTGTAGGTGCTAACCTAAATTTAAATCAAATCTTCCACAGTAATTACAATCAAAGCTGCTTACCACGTAAGAGTAATTATAGCAACACAAATATTTTGCCAAATAGGTAGTCCTTGCAAATAACTGAATTCCAAGGTGTGGGTGCTAACCCTAATTCATATCAAATCTTCCACAATAATTATAAGCAAAAGCTGCTAACCACCCTAGCCTTTTCAATACAAGTGACCTAAATAGTAATCAACCCTGTAAGAAATGAGTTCACTCATAACCATAATGGGGAGGACGCAGAAGTAGTCAAAGTGGATCAATAAAAATGTCCAAGAGAGCTCATGGAGTATATAATCATTACAAAGGCAGACAATATAGTCTGGATTAAGTTAAAACCAACATGGCTGCCCTGATAACATAGTTCATTGGACATCCAACAAAGAGAGCACAAAAACTTGCACAGTAATAATTGACAAGGTGTTTACAACGGTAATGGCCTCAGAACAGACAAGCCAACACCTGTTACTACTACAGCACCAAACAATCCTAGCAATAACAGTGCAAAAAAAAAAAAAAGGCTAGTCATCCAAATAACATATGGACACAAATCAAGGCACACTACTTGAAGTCATGAAATCACACATCAGTCAACAGTTTCTCTTTCTCCTTCCTTGAAGGTTGAGCAGAAAGGTACTCTGAAAATCTATTCCTAGTAGCCCTAGTTTCCGCTTGAATGGTGTTTGGCATCACAGTCTCTTTGTTGCCTGCAACCCTATTATGTTGTCTTGATCCCTATCAAGAAATGCAAGTATCTTCATAAGAGACGGAAAAACATGCAAAACATACAATCAGCTCATAGCATGAATACCAACAAATTAGATGTCTTCTTCTTCCTTTGTGGTAATTTTGCTTGCGATTCTTGGGCAGGTGGTGGGGCTTGCGAATCTAAAGGTTGACTGACTGGAAGCTATCCCTGTTGATGTGCCTGGGTGGCTGGCCTCTTGCTTTTCTTCTGTCGCTTCCGCGGTTCCGCTCCCTTGCAAGTCCTCGTGTTGTGCTCTGTCTCACCACACTTGGAGCATTTAATGGCTCCATATTTTCTTTTCAGCTGGGTCGAATCTTGCAGTACGTCATTGACTTTGCTTCGATTCTTCTTTAGCCTACCAGCTGGTCTCTTGAAAGGAGGAGGATTAATATCGTCCAAGTGTGCCTTCTGCCAGTAATCTTGTCCTGCAAGTGGCTGTATAAATGGCTCATAAGCCTTCAATCATGTGCTTGTTAAGTACCAAGCATTAACTGCATTGTCTGGGTCTTCATTGTTGGATGCGAATGCTACACACGCATGTCTGCACGGTATACCTATGAGATCCCAAGTTCTGCATGAGCATGTACGAGCTGACAAATTGATTACAACTTTGTAAGTTAGTCCCCTGCTGACTTCATATTTACGCCCAGTAGGGTCTCCAGCCCATAACGGGCACTATTCCCTGCTTCGTTTCTTCTCGGTTTTAAGATAGTCTACTGTCATTGGCACATGCTGGCTCTTGTATTTTCTGATCCTCAGAAGCATATCCCCTTTCTTTCTCATAATATAAACCCTAATTTCTTCGAGCATAGTCAGAATGGGTTTACAATGGAACTTCCATATCTCCTTGTTGAACTGCTCGCACATGTTGCTAGTGATGGCCTGGTTCTTGCTGTAAGTGCGGAATGCTCCTCTAACCCATCTAGCAGGGGCATTCCTCATCAACCAGTCAAAGTCATCTTGGTCAACCATCCTGATCTGAGCCATATGCCTATCAAACTCTAGCATGGTAGTTGATTTTGCTGCCAAGAACACCCTCGATCTAAGCTCCTTGCTTTTCCAGGTCTTGCAAAAGCTCTTCCAAATGTGCATCACACATGACCTGTGAGGAGCTGTCGGACATAACTCGGCAAGTGCTGGCTCTAAACCCTACAACAATTTTTTTAAAAAAAATAAGTGTTAACCTGTAAAGATGGATGTAGAGTATTATAGAACCTATATTAACTGCAATGGATTTAAATATAGGGTAACCTTCTGCTGATCCTAAATGAAGTTCCAGCCGTGTTCCCTAGCATCTCCCAAGTCCTCAAGCAATCTTGTCAAAAACCACCTTTAGGTATCCTTTGTCTCAAGATCCACAACAGCATAAGCTATTGGATAGAACGAGTTGTTCCTATCTTGAGCAACAACAGCCAACAGTATACCACCATAGTAACCCTTAAGGAAGCACCCATCTAGACCTATTAAAAGTCTATAGGAAGTCTTGAAACCTTCCTTGCAAGAGTCCAGACATATGTATAATCTGTCAAAGTTAGGTACTATAGCACCATGGGGTCTGTCAACAGCCAATTGCACAATCCTCTCAGGATCCATGATAACACATTATTTTATACTATTTGTTTCCCTTATACTTAGTCTTTTAGTGTGTGTTTCTAGTGATTTTTATGGCTTTTAGACATGTTTTGTAGATTTGGACTTGTTGGTGCTTGTAGATTTTAATTGCTTAATTGTTAAATTCTGGCACTGCTTACGTTTTTCACCATATCTTTTGCTACAGATGTCCGATTGATGTGATTCCAGTTTGTTGGAAAGCTGACAGAAACTTCCACATTTCATATGCAGAGCCCAGAAGCTGATTCTTGCGTCTGGATAACTGAAATTCGCGTGCAAGAAGTCCAGATTTTCTGCTCCGCCCAGCATTGACTGATTCCTTTCCTTAGGGCTGCCTATTGGACCAGAGCATGTTTATTTGGGCCAACATCTGTTTTTGGGCCAGCACACATGACACTAGGGCTTGATCATGTTTTTACCATTAATAATTTAGGAAACTAGGTTTATTTTGTAATTAGGAAACCATTAGGAAACCTAGAGGAGGCAGCCAGCTAGTATATATTCTCAAGTTGTTGAGGCAAATATACACAATCAGAAGAGATACGAAATTCCTTGAGCTGCTGCTGCCTCCTTTGCTTAGTTCGTTTTTCCCCTTTGCTTTGTGTTCAAGTCTTCCATGGAAGGCTAAGTTCGTTTGTAATCAATTCAAGAGGAGCCAAACTTGACAATCCAGAGTTCCTGTGCTTCAACCGGGTTTGATTTAATTTAATTTGAATTACTGCTTCTCCCCTTCTTCATGTGATTGAATGGTACTTTGATTCCATGAGTTGTATGAATTTAAATCGGTTGATTAGATTCATAACAGTAATCAGATTGATAATCATACTTTAAAGGTCTTTAATATATGGTTAACTTGGATAATTCGGTTATTAAATTAATCTGGATTTAGTGATATAGAGCGGTTGCCTAGAGTCTTAATTCCATGATTAATTGAATCCTGATTGGTAAATCAGTAGGAATTCTAAGTGTTATTGTTAGGGGTTCCAGGTAACACTTAACCAAGAATTAAATCAGATCTAGGTTATCTTTAGTGAACAAGGATGGATTAGAGTTTGGTTGCCTGCTTGAGTTGATTGCGTTTTCTCTTATTTGATAAATTCAATTTACTGCTTTCTTAATTCTTAGTATATTACATTCAACACAAAACCCCCCTTATTCTGTTCTTGCTTAAGTTCTTAAACGATTAGTTGTTCTGGTGAATCATTGGGAGACGACACTGGTTGCATCCTATACTACAATTTAGTTGCAATTAGTAGTTTAATTTTGTACGGTTCGGCATCCGTCAAAATTTTGGCACCGTTGCTGGGGATTTCACCTAACAAATTAATCTTCTTAGAACTCTTTTATTACTATTTTGCTTGCTTACTGTTATTGTTTCTAGCAATTGTTCTTCCTTCGTTTTCCCCTTGTTCTACATGCTTTCCTATTTTGTTTTCCTGTTTTGTTTAGGTTGTCTTTCTCTGGTTAGTGTTTCTGTTTCTGTCTTGTTTTTGATTCTGACCAACTGGGATTGAGCTGCAAATTAGTGGATAGAGAAATTGCTTTGTTAGAAGCACTGTGAGCTGAACTTTGTGCTATTATTGCCCTTGTTTTATCTCCTTTGCCGCTATTCTGTCCCCTTTGCTATCTTAGTTCACTTTTTGGTAAAATTTCTATATTGTGTAAGGTCTGTGATTATTTTTTTTTTCTTGCTGTCTTGTTTTCCTTACTGTTTTAGGTTCCCATTGTGTGAATTCTTGTGCCTATTCCTAAATTTTTCCCTGTTTCCCTAGCGTTTTGGCTTGAAATTACGATTTTACGGGTCAAAATTCTGTACGGATTTTTGTGCTCTAATTGAGCTGAAAATTGGTCAGTTGAAGGAAAACGGTGTGAGAAATATAGCTCAAGCTCAAGCATTGAGCACCACCCTATCTCGGCCAAATTCCATCGTTTGAACCCCTTTTTCAATTTTTTAAGATTTTTTATTTGATTTTTGAGTTTCCTTTTCATCAATATTTCATGCTGTGGTGGTAGAAAAATTTTTAAAAATGTTTTGTTGGGTCAATTAGTATTATTTTGGTGTCTTTTTGCATTTGTCTAGTGCATTTAGTGTGTTGTGGTTTTTGCACTTTTCTTTCATTGATTCACTGTTTTACTGTTTTTGTGTGTTCTAGTGTGTTTTAGAGTGTTGTTATCTTTTGATTTGCATAGTGCATGACTCGGCCCTCTCAATTTGAACTACTTGAAGGTGATTCTGAAATAGAGAGAACCTTGCACACACTTGCTAGGGCACGTAGAACTCCTAATCACATAGAGCATAATATGGCTGCCAATGACATTAATCCTGAGGTTGATCTTGCTGCTAATAATGGGGCTGGAAATAATGACATGCATGCTAGGGCTAGGACACTTAAGGAGTTGGCTGCCCCTGATGATAATTACCAACCCTTGTGTATTCAATATCCTGATGCTAATTTCGAATTAAAGTCTAGATTAATACACTTGCTCCCAAAGTTTCATGGACTTGCAGGTAAAGATCCTCACAAGCATTTGAAGGAATTTCATATAGTGTGTTCTACCATGAAGCCTCAGTCAATTGAAGAGGAGCACATCAAGCTTAGGGCTTTTCCCTTTTCATTAGATGGAGCAGCGAAGGATTGGCTATACTTGCAGCCATCCATCATCACATGCTGGAATGACTTGAAGAGATGCTTTCTTGAAAGATTCTTCCCTGCCTCAAAAGCTGCTGCCATCCGAAAAGAAATATGTGGCATAAGGCAAAAACAATGGAGAGACACTACATGAGTATTGGGAGAGATTCAAGAAACTCTGTGGAAGCTGCCCTCATTATCAAATTAGTGACCAGTTGCTCATCCAATATTTCTACGAAGGACTTCTTCCTATGGATCGAGGCTATGTGGATGCTGCTTCTGGAGGTGCCTTAGTGGACAAGACCCCTGCAGCTGCAAGAGATTTAATATCCAAAATGTCAGACAATGCACAGCAATTTGGCACAAGGATGCTCACCCCAGCTAGAGGAGTGAATGAGGTGCAGATGGCAGATCAACAAAGGGTGGAGACTCGTTTGGAGGAATTGACCTCCTTGGTTAGACAGCTAGCAATGGGGCACACACCGGTTCAAGCTCATGCCAAGCTATGTGGAATTTGTTCCCTGTCTAGTCATCCAACAGATCAATGTCCTACTCTCCAAGACAACACTGAAGTAGTGGCTGGAGTCTTTCCTGGCAGACCTTACCAGCAGCCCCGATATGACCCCCACTCCTCCACCTACAACCCTGGTTGGAGAGATCACCCTAATTTAAGGTATGGAGGAAATTCTGGCCAACCTTACCAGCAGCAGCAGCAATAACAAACATACCAGCCATAACAGCCTAGGTACAATGCAAGTTCAAGCAACTAGCAGTACCAAGCACCAATGAAGCAGCCTATGCAGCAAGCTAACAAGCCAGAACCGAGCCTGGAAGACTTAGTGAAGCAATTGGCAAGTAGCAACATCCAATTCCAACAGAGGACTGAGACTAGCATTCAGAGCTTGGAGACTCAGATAGGTCAACTTGCAAGCACCATTAGTGAGACGAAGTCTCAAGGTTCTGGCAGTTTACCTTCTCAGATAGTCACCAATCCAAGAGGCAATGTGAGTGCCATAACCCTGCGTAGTGGTAAAGAAGTGAGTGCTCCAGAACCTAGCCTGCCTTTTACGGTTCAAACTTTTGTTCAAGAAAAAAATTCAGACCCTGCAGCCCCTAAAGCTATTCCAAAACAGCAGCCAATCCACCTTCAGGATCAGGCAGAGAGCTCTACCCCCAGTATTCCTCTCCCCTTTCCAAACAGAATTACACAGTCCAAGAAAATTGCTGAGCATGAGCTAGATAAAGAGATCATGGATACTTTCAGGAAGGTAGAAGTCAATATACCTCTTCTGGAAGCAATTAAACAGACTCCCAAGTATGCAAGGTTTCTGAAGGATTTGTGTACCCACAAGAGAAGACTGAAAGGCAATGAGAAAGTGAGCATGAGCAGAAACGTGTCAGCAATGATCCAGCCTAACTTACCATCAAAGTGCACTGATCCTCGAACTTTCACCATTCCCTGCACTATTGGAGACAAGCAATTTACAAATGCCATGCTAGATCTGGGTGCTTCCATCAACGTGATGCCCAAGTCCATCTATTCATCACTGCAGATTGGAGAACTGAAGCCCATTGGAGTTGTCATTCAGCTTGCTAATAGAAGCACAGCCTATCCTGCAAGCCTTCTTGAGGATGTTTTGGTTAGGGTAAATGATTTAATATTTCCAGCAGATTTTTATGTGTTAAATATGGAGGATGAGTCTACATCTAGACATGCCCCTTTGATCTTAGGTAGACCCTTCCTTAAAACTGCTAAGACCATAATTGATGTGCATGCTGGTACCCTGTCCATGGAATTTGGTGACACTGTAATTCATTTTAATTTAAGTGATACCATGAAACAACCTCTAGAAGAGCATTCAGTGTTCCAAATAGATGTCATAGACCTGCTAGTTGATGATATGCATGCTGAATTGGTAGCTGAATTTCCTAATATAGTAGGCTTGCTAGATACTTTAGAGTGCCCTGCATGTACTAATTGTGATGGGAGTTGTGCTGCCTGTTCTGAAATTTCTGCATATATGGGATATGATGAGACTGTTTTGGAGCATAGTGCTGAGCTTGCAGGTGTTTCTGAGCTTCACACAGCAGACTTGGTTTCTCCAACAAGGCTAGTTCCCTCTGTGCAGCAACCACCTATTCTTGAGCTGAAACCATTACCTGACCATCTCAAGTATGCTTTCCTAGAAGCAGAAGAAAAGCTGCCTGTCATCATAGCCAACAATCTGCAACCTGAACAAGAAGAGAGGTTGTTGCAGATTCTGAAGCAGCGGAAGACAGCTATTGGATGGACACTAGCAGACATTCCTGGCATTAGCCCCTCCACCTGCATGCATAGGATTTTATTAGAGGAAGAAGCTAAACCAGTGAGACAGCCCCAAAGGCGACTTAACCCGTTGATTCTGGATGTGGTCAAGAAAGAAGTGAGCAAGCTGTTGTCAGCCGGCATTATCTACCCCATCTCAGATAGCAAATGGGTGAGTCCAGTTCAAGTGGTTCCAAAGAAGAGTGGCATAACTGTGGTAGCCAATGAGAAGAACGAGTTGATCCCCACCAGAGTGCAGAACAGCTGGCGCGTCTGCATCGATTATAGAAGACTCAACCAGGCGACAAGGAAGGATCACTTCCCTCTACCCTTTATTGATCAGATGTTAGAGAGACTGGCAGGGAAGTCCCATTACTGCTTCCTGGATGGCTTCTCAGGCTACTTCCAGATTCACATAGCCCCAGAGGATCAGGAGAAGACGACTTTCACCTGTCCATTCGGCACATTTGCATATAGGAGGATGCCCTTCGGCCTGTGTAATGCCCCTGGTACATTCCAGCGGTGTATGGTGAGCATATTTTCTGATTTTTTAGAACACTGCATGGAGGTATTCATGGATGACTTTACTGTATATGGCTCCTCTTTTGATGCATGTTTAGATAGCCTTGCTAGGGTACTTGATAGATGCATTGAGACTAACCTTGTTCTTAATTTTGAGAAATGTCACTTCATGGTCGAACAAGGCATAGTTTTAGGGCATGTAATTTCTAGCAAAGGCATTGAAGTAGATAAGGCTAAGATAGATGTTATTGCCTCCTTACCCTACCCCACTTGTGTGCGGGAAGTGCGTTCCTTTCTTGGTCATGCAGGGTTTTACAGGCGATTCATCCAGGACTTCAGCAAGATTGCCTTGCCATTGTCTAAGCTTCTCCAGAAAGAAGTGAATTTTGACTTTGCTAAGCAGTGCAGAGTAGCCTTTGATCAGCTGAAGCAGAGCCTTACCTCCCCTCCCATCATGCAGCCACCTAACTGGGAGTTTCCCTTTGAGCTTATGTGCGATGCATCAAACTTTGCAGTAGGAGCTGTCCTTGCACAGCGAGTGGACAAGCTGTCCCACGTGATTTATTATGCCTCTCGCACTTTGGATGCTGCCCAAGCAAATTACACCACTACTGAGAAAGAGCTCCTTGCAATTGTGTTTGCTTTAGATAAATTCCGTTCATATTTGCTTAATTCTAAAGTCATTGCTTTCTCTGATCATGCAGCTTTAAAGTACTTGCTCAAGAAGCCAGATGCGAAGCCTAGGCTCATTAGGTGGATGCTGCTCTTGCAAAAATTCGACCTTGAGATCAGAGACAAGAGTGGAGCCGAGAACTTGGTAGCAGATCACCTGAGTCGGATACCACTGACTTTGGAAAACCTTCCCATCATAGAAACCTTCCCGGATGAGCAGCTTTATCAGCTGCAAGGTACAGATCCTTGGTATGCTGACTTGGTAAACTACTTAGTTGCTTCTGAGTTACCTGCTTATTTTAAGAAGCATCAAGTAGATAAGCTTAAAAGTGAATCCAAACATTATGTGTGGGATGACCCCTACTTGTGGAGACTCTGTAGTGACCAAGTAATTAGGAGGTGTGTGCCTGGACATGAGTCTGAGTCTGTGTTACAGTTCTGTCATACTTCTGCATGTGGTGGTCATTTTGGACCTTATCGCACTGCTAGTAAAGTTTTAGATTCTGGACTCTATTGGCCTATCCTATTTCATGATGCTTACAGCTTTTGTAAGAATTGTGCCCAATGCCAACGGACAGGTAATATTTCTCGTAGGAATGAGATGCCTCAACAGCCTTTGCTGTTTTGTGAGATATTTGATGTTTGGGGCATCGATTTCATGGGTCCTTTCCCTACTTCTTTTGGTTTTGTGTATATTCTTTTAGCTGTGGACTATGTTTCTAAATGGGTAGAGGCCAAGGCCACCCGGACTGATGATTCTCGTGTTGTCTTAGATTTTGTCAGGACTCACATTTTCTGCAGGTTCGGCGTTCCAAGAGCCATCATCAGTGACCAAGGTTCACACTTCTGCAATAGGCACATGGCTGCTTTGTTGAGAAAGTATGGTGTGGTGCACAAGGTGTCAACCCCTTACCATCCACAGACCAATGGGCAAGCAGAGGTGTCAAATAGGGAGATCAAGCAAATTTTAGAGAAGACTGTCCAGCCCAACAGAAAGGACTGGAGCCTGCGTTTGGATGATGCATTGTGGGCCTATCGGACTGCCTACAAGACCCCTATAGGCATGTCCCCTTCCAGGCTAGTCTTTGGCAAGGCATGTCACCTTCAAGTAGAGATCGAGCATAAGGCGTATTGGGCTGTGAAGCAGTGTAATCTTGATTTAGCCTAAGCCGGATCACAGAGGAAGCTCCACCTGCAGGAACTTGATGAATCCGGTTGGCGGCTTATGAGAATTCCAGAATCTACAAAGAAAAGATCAAGGTTGTCCATGACAAGATGTTGGTGAGAAAAGAGTTCTACATTGGTCAGAAAGTGCTACTCTACAACTCTCGTCTCAAGCTAATGCCTGACAAGCTTCGTTCTCGATGGATGGGTCCTTTTGTGGTGACTCATGTCTTTCCTTATGGTGCAATTAAGATCAAGAATGAGGCAACCAACCAGACCTTCCCAGTGAACGGACATCGACTGAAACCTTTCTATGAGGGTTTTCAAGAGCAAGTGGTGGAGGAGGTGCACTTGTCTGCTGCCCTTTATGAGACTTAAACCCACAGGCTGTTTTCTTTCCCTTTCTCTTTTATTTTTAGTGCCTTGCTTGCTTTTACTGTTTGCTTTGTGCTTTGCATTGAGGACACTGCAAAAATTTAAGTGTGGGGGAGGGATTAGCTTGTTGTGTGTGTTTTTATGCTTTCTGTTTTCCTATTTTACTTTACTTGCTGTTTTTACTATTTTCTGTTTAGATTTTTAGTGTTATGTTTTCTGTTTTAGGCTTAATTTTCTGTTTTATGTGTTTTTAAATTTTTCTAGTTCTTTCCAATCAATTTAAGAATTATGAAGAGAGTGGTTTGAAGCAATTTTGATTCTTAAGTGCTATAACATGAGTGGACAATTATCTTGCTTCTTGGATTTAAGTGATATGGCAACAAAATTTGATTTGGATAAGTTAATTCTTAGTAGTCTTATAAGCTGTGAGGATTTGAGCCATATGTCATGATTCTTTCTTGTGTGTTTTCATCTATTATTTTGACGCTCTAGAACTTGTTCTGTTTCTTAGTTGAGGTTGCATTTGCACATGCATGCATAGAAGTGATTAAGGCATTCCTTTCTTTGAGAAGCTAGTTGACCAAATAGCTAACCTTGATGTTATCCTTTGATTTCCCTTTTTGAGCCTAATGATCTTTTCTTTCATGTGTAGCTCATTGCAAGCCTAAGTGTAAAACTATGTCCTACCTAACCCTTAGGAATTACAGAGTATTGCATTGAATAATAAGGGAGTAAATTCTTACAAAAACAAAGCATCAAGTTGTGGCTGAAATTGTTAAGTGTTATGTTTCAAAAAAAAAAATGAAAAAAAATACAACAGCAACAAAAGAATAAAGTTGTTTTGGAAAAAAAGAAAAAAGAAAAAAAATGAGTTGAAGCCCAAAGTCAAGATGCATAAAGTACTTGAAATTCTTCATAATTAGATGCTCTTTGTGATTCCTTGGGTGCTTTAGCCATTTTTCCATATATTTGACATCCTTTTACCTTTCCCCATTACAACCCTTTAAAAGTCCTTTTGATTTGTGTTATGCATGTGACATAGGTAGTGGAGACTGAGAAAGTGAACAAGCTTATGATAGTGTGATTTTGATAGGATGATTGGAGAGAAATACTAAGTTTGAATTGTTTTCTTATCTTAATCTTTGCATTCTTGATTTGATTGGAGAGCTGTTTTTCTTATTCTAGTTAGTTTGTTTCTTGTGATTTTGCCCAGGAGTGCAAAAAGCTAAGTGTGGGGGAATTTGATAACACATTATTTTATACTATTTGTTTCCCTTATACTTAGTCTTTTAGTGTGTGTTTCTAGTGATTTTTATGGCTTTTAGACATGTTTTGTAGATTTAGACTTGTTGGTGCTTGTAGATTTTAATTGCTTAATTGTTAAATTCTGGCACTGCTTACGTTTTTCACCATATCTTTTGGTACAGATGTCCGATTGATGTGATTCTAGTTTCGTTGGAAAGGTGACAGAAAATTCCACATTTCATATGAAGAGCCCAAAAGCTTATTCTCGCGTCTGGACAACTGAAATTCGCATGCAAGAAGTCCAGATTTTCTGCTCCGCCCAGCACTCCTCCCAGCATTGACTGATTTCTTTCCTTAGGGCTGCCTATTGGACCAAAGCATGTTTATTTGGGCCAACATCTGCTTTTTGGGCCAGCACACATGACACTAGGGCTTGATCATGTTTTTACCATTAATAATTTAGGAAACTAGGTTTATTTTGTAATTAGGAAACCATTAGGAAACCTAGAGGAGGCAGCCAGCTAGTATATATTCTCAAGTTGTTGAGGCAAAACATACACAATCAGAAGAGATACGAAATTCCTTGAGCTGCTGCTGCCTCCTTTGCTTAGTTCGTTTTTCCCCTTTGCTTTGTGTTCAAGTCTTCCATGGAAGGCTAAGTTCGTTTGTAATCAATTCAAGAGGAGCCAAACTTGACAATCCAGAGTTCCTGTGCTTCAACCGGGTTTGATTTAATTTAATTTGAATTACTGCTTCTCCCCTTCTTCATGTGATTGAATGGTACTTTGATTCCATGAGTTGTATGAATTTAAATCGGTTGATTAGATTTATAACAGTAATCAGATTGATAGTCATACTTTAAAGGTCTTTAATATATGGTTAACTTGGCTAATTCGGTTATTAAATTAATCTGGACTTAATGATATAGAGCGGTTGCCTAGAGTCTTAATTCCATGATTAATTGAATCCTGATTAGTAAATCAGTAGGAATTCTAAGTGTTGCTGTTAGGGGTTCCAGGTAACACTTAACCAAGAATTAAATCAGATCTAGGTTATCTTTAGTGAACAAGGATTGATTAAGGTTTGGTTGCCTGCTTAAGTTGATTGCGTTTTCTCTTATTTGATAAATTCAATTTACTGCTTTCTTAATTCTTAGTATATTGCATTCAACACAAAACCCCCCCTTATTCTGTTCTTGCTTAAGTTCTTAAACAATTAGTTGTTCTGGTGAATTCTTGGGAGACGACACTGGTTGCATCCTATACTACAATTTAGTTGCAATTAGTTGTTTAATTTTGTACGGTTCGGCATCCGTCAATCCACTCGTTTTAATTCACCATAGTAATCCCATAGAGCAGTATATTGTTCTTTCTCCGTTCCCTCCACCATTTTCCTTGCTTTTCTCAGTGCCCTAAAAATCGTTCCGTCATTAACATTAACATTAACATTATACTTTCGCTTCACTAAGTTTTAAGTATCAAAACCCTCTATGCCCAGAAAACCCCTAACTTCTTCTAGAAGCTTATGTGCAAGCCACCTTGAATTTGCTTGCTTGTTTGATATTTTTCTGCTGCACGTGTGTGTGTTGAGGAACTTCTTCACCTAGAAGCTATGGGTGACATTGCTAAAGGAGCAGAAAATCTCCCACATGCAGCCATTTATGCATCTGGTCTTCGCCCTTTCCTTGTCAATTTTCACCCACACAACTAGCTTGCCCAGGTGAATTGTATAATCTTTGACTGCTTCCTTGAATGCCTACAAGGTTGAAAATTCCATTCCAAGCTCAAGGTTCACCCCAAACTCAGAATGAGAATTATACTGTGGAAACACTTCAGCATCTTTAGAGTTACCACCTTCAATTTCAGAGCAATCTTGAGTGTGTACATCCTTCGTCTCGTACCTCTGCCCCTCAAAGGGGTTCACATAAATCTGTGGTGGGGACCTCTGTCTTTTTTTTTTCCATCGGGTTTTGTTGCATGGCAAGCGGTGGCACTTGTCCCCACTCCAAAAATGGCTATCTTCTGGAGCCCCTTAACTTGTTGCTGCACGTCTTCCTCATCCGAGCTATCAAGGATGGGGCGGCGCTTTGTATGGAGGTTGTTCTTCCTCATCGATAAAATACGAACATGCATCGTTGAATTCCATGAAATCAGTGGAATCATCTGATTCACTGTCACTTGGATTTTGGTCCTCACTACCACATTCACGTTCAGCTACATTAGGCTCGTCATCACTGCTTATATTTTGCGGGACTCTTGCATCATCGGGACTGCTGTATGGCTCCTCCTGTCTCCCATATCTTCTCAAATAGGACAGATATTCATCGTCTTCGTCAGTCTACTGCATTTGTGCAACACCGTCACTATTTGCCCCCCTTAAATCTTCAGACACATTCTGCCCTACTGTCTCAGTCTCACTGTTTTCGTTCTCCACATCTTCACATATATTGCTCCCTTGTGTATAACATGGTAAACTCAGAATTGGCTCAACAACTTCAAGATGTTCAATGACAGGATGCTTGAAATATAACTCTATCTCATCGACTCCTTCAACAGCATCAAACATGCCTATAACGTCCAAGTCACCATTTAGGGGTCTTAGCCCATCTTCAAGCTCTAACCCAGGCACCAAGTACCAACAACTTGTGTAACAGTCATACCCATGCTCACAAAATAGCTGGGTGATTGTTGGAATGGAGATTTTGTCAATGTCTACCCAATCCCATGCATCCTCTTCCCCATCGATGTAGGTAAGCGTTGGATGATGTACAAATTTTCCAGCATGGTGCATAACGAGAGTTACATAACAGTCCATTCTAAAAAAAAAATAGCAATGAATTAATACAACAACTTTTTCAATAATTGGTAACTGCATATTATGCACACTTGCTCTATACTGATACAATAACTGGTAACTTATGTTGAAATTGGCCATGCAGATAACATGCATTAATTTCATTTCTTTATTCCTCATTTAGGTACATGACTAAAGGACATTCACTTCAAAAATTTCCTTCCAACTCCATAATTCTTTTTCTATAAGTTGGAAGTGGGTCACTCAGACAACAGAATTATTTATTATTCTTTTAGGTAGTGTGTCCCCCACCCACGTGAATGTCCATAAATAATTCTATCAGAGGTTGCACGTTCAATCAAACTATATAGAAGATGGCGCACAGAAAATGGCTTTAGATTTGAGTGTTTATGGATTTTTAAATAGGGAAAACAAAAGGATTAACAAAGGAAAATACAAAAGCCTAACTGGTTTCGGTGCAAACAGCAGGGGAGCAACAAATATACTTAAAAACTAATTTAGTCCAACAAATATACAGTGGTTTCAGATTTGTAAATGTGGGTATCCGTGGGAGAGAAATCACAACTAAACTTACTACAATACCCTTATTATATATATAAACACATACAAATCATCTATGCTCCAAACATTTCTTAAAAAAGTTAAACTCCTATGGTCTAACTTATATTGACCACATACTTATCTAGAAAATATACTAATTTCCCAGTCCCATGGTCTTTATCTTATTGGAAGATAAAAGGGAGAAGAACCTAAAAATAGTCAACATGGTCACTTATAAACAAGATAAAAGGGGGAAGATGCTAAAAACAAACAAATCAGCTAGGAACATATATCTAAGTATGCCAGCTATAATCAGAATTATAGTCCAAACATGTCCAAATGGAAAAAAAATACCAACCATGTCCTAATGGAACAAAAATTAGTAGTTATATTTATAGCCAAGCATACCAGAGTGGCTGCAATAATCATCACATGATTCTCACCCCAAAATGATTTTTTTATATCTTTGATAGTTTGAATTTACTGCCATTCTTAAATGGCAATTAATTGAGTGTTTAATTAATTAAACCTATAAATTAATGGTGGCCTAGCCATATTGAGAACAACAATGAGAAACAACTTATATTCAAAGATGCAAGTGTTTGATGACAATTAGTTGACTAAAATTGTAATAAATATAAGACAACTTGGATTAGTCTACAATGCCATTACATATTTATAAGTTCACAACAACCACATGCACATACCACATTTGAACTTGACACCCTGAAAAACATGCACAAACTACAAATGTCAACACCCCACAAAAAAGAAACCAACATTAAACTATAAAAAAAAACCACAACTGAATGAAACAAACAAAGCAAGAGCAAGGGTAAAATAAACTATGTAACAATTAGAAAATCCATGAAGAGAAACAAAGAATAAAGTAGCTTTTCCCCACAAATAACAGGTGGACCATCGCAACTTTTTATGCAATATTATAGAACAGGTGGACCCCCATAACACATGCACATACCAAGCCTAATATAAAACCAATAACGGGTGGACCTCCTTAACAGAGGCCCCGATATTGAAAATGAGAAACTAATCTTATTTATTCAAAGAATTGTGTCACATACAAGTTGAGTACCAAATATAAGTCTACCTACAACGAGTGACCTCTGCAAAATAGAAAAAAAAAAAAAAAGCAAAGAGTCAGACGTTGACTGATAAGACATTATTTTACATTATTTGTTTCTCTTATACTTAGACTTTTAGTGTGTGTTTCTACTGATTTCTATAGCCCATAGATGAATTTTGTGGATTTGGACTCGTTGGTGTTTTTGGATTTTAATTGCAAAATTGTTGATTTCTGGCACTACTTACATTTTTTACTATATCTTAAGCTACAGATGTCCGATTGATGCGATTTCAGTTTTTTAGGAAAGTTGACAGAAAATGCTACATTTCATATGAAGAGCCCAGAAGTTGATTCTTATGTCTAGACAATTGAAATTCGCATGCAAGCAGTCTAGATTTTCTGCATCCGCCCAGCATCGACCTATTCCATTCCTTGGGCTTGCCTATTGGATCAATACCTGTTTATTGGTCCAACATCTGCTATTTGGGCCAGGACACATGTCACTAGGGTTTAATCATGTTTTTACCATTAAAGATTTAGGAAACTAAGTTTATTTTGTAATTAGGAAACCTAGAGGAGGCAACCAGTTAGTATTTATTCTGAAGTGTTGAGAAAAATAGGGATCACCACATTATCATTTGAAGCTCCTGCCTCCTGTTCCTGAGTTCGAGTTTAGANATTTGGGCCAGGACACATGTCACTAGGGTTTAATCATGTTTTTACCATTAAAGATTTAGGAAACTAAGTTTATTTTGTAATTAGGAAACCTAGAGGAGGCAACCAGTTAGTATATTCTGAAGTGTTGAGAAAAATAGGGATCACCACATTATCATTTGAAGCTGCTGCCTCCTGTTCCTGAGTTCGAGTTTAGACCTTTGCTTTTTGTTTAAGCCTTCCATGGAGGGCTAAGTACTTCTGTAATCAATTCAAGAGGAACTAGACTTGTTAATCCAGAGTTCTTGCGCTTCAATTCGGGTTTGATTTAATACAATTTGATTGACTGCTTCTTCTTATCTTCATGTGATTAAATGGTATTTTAATTACATGTGTTATATGAATTTAAATCGATTGATTAAGTTCATCACAGTAATCAAATTGCTATCATATTTTAAAGGTCTTTAATATATGGTTAACTTGGATAATTCGTTTCTCAAATTAATCTGGACTTAGTGATATAGAGCGGTTGCCTAGATTCTTTATTCCAAGATTAATTGCATCCTGATTGGTAATCAGTAGGAATTCTAAGTGTTACTGTTAGGGGTTCTAGGTAACATTTAACCAAGAATTAAATCAGATCTAGAGAATCTTTAGTGAACAAGGATGGATTAAGGTTTGGTTATCTGCTTGAGTTGATTACGTTTTCTCTACTTGACTAAATTCTGTTTATTGCTTTCTGAACTCTTATTGTTCTGCATTCAACACAAAACCCCCATATTCTATTCATGTTGGAGTCTTAGTAGATTAATTGTTCTGGTGAATCATTGGGAGACGACACTGGTTGCATCCTATACTACAATTTAGTTGCAATTAGTATTGTAATTTTGTACGGTTTGGCACCCGTCATTGACCTTAATCAAGGAACACATGCACATACCACATTTGAATTCACAAGAAAGCTAGAAAGTGGCTGCACTTATAGAATTAGACTAGGAAATATGGATTGACTGATATAACCAACCTTATTTCAGTCCCTAAACAGATGGCAACACCCCCCGAAAAAGAAATCAACCTTAAAGTATAAAAAAAACCTCAACTGAAGGAAACATACAAATAAAGGGGAAGGGTAAAATAGAAAATGTAACAGTTCCACAATCCATAAAGAGAAACAAAGAACAAGGATAATTTTGCTCACAAAGGTTTTACAGGGACCACCACAATGATTTTGGCAATATTATAGAATAGGTGGACCACTGTAACACATGCACATACCACTCCTGTCTCAAACCAACAACAGGTGGACTGCCAAGACAAAGACCCGACAATAAAATAGAATATGCACCACTTTCGGATCAGAAATTAAAACCCTTGGACCACAATATAAGTTCTACACAGCCACGCAATCCCAATCACAATATAAGTACACCAAGCTTAAATCACTAATGCAACCTCATATGTAAGGAAAACTACCCATTGTCAAGAGCAAAGACAAAAATATGTTAGAGAAGCCAACCACAGTGTCAGTCAAACAATCATTGTCTATAAACAAATAGTTCTATGAACAACAACACACCTGAGAGAGAAAGGGACTTCGATTGATATTGGGGCTTTGGGTTACAAGATGGGGCTTAGGCGATTGCACCGACAATGAGTTCCAATGAATCGCACTGGGTACAATGATAGAGAAAGGAAAGTCGCAATTGTTAGGTACGTCAATGGCGATTTGGGGGGCTACAGAGATGCTGTCAATTTGGGGAAATCTTCGATTAATCCCACCTAGAAATGCAAAGGGATTCAAGGAGAAAATAATTTTGGTTTGGTTTCGGTGATGCTGAGTTACAAGAATGCTAGAATTCGCGATGTCCTTTGGCTTAAGGTTCAAATTCTGGGCAAGTGGTTTCAGAGTTGTGTTTGATGAAGAAGGGCTCGATGAAGTGGTTTGGTCTCCTCCAAAAACGATATCGTTTAGGTAAAAATTTGGGTGGATGAGGTGTTTACCAGAAGCACCAAAATGCAGTCGTTTAGCTTGATTCCAGTCATCAACCCCTACCATTTGCCACTTAAGCATGTCAGCTCAGCATTTGACGGACACATCACCAATTAACGGGCCACGTGGCCTTTTCTGTGAAGTCCAATTAACGGGCACAAGCAGAGGACGAAAATGGCCGACGGAACAATCTTCCAATGACTAAAGTATCGGTGAAAATCTTTGGAGGACTAAACTGTCACCGAACCTATCTTTCGAGGACCAAACAGAGGTTTTACTCTTTGTAATATGTATGAAGCCTAAATGACATATTTTCATAGGCTCATGTTGGTGCTTCAAGGACCAAACTTTGCTTTGGGCTAATTAAAAGTGTATCATGATAATATGGGGTTTTTCTACCTAGTGTTATCAATATTTCATTGTGTTTTGGTGAGAGCCACATTATAAAATTGATATCATTGCGAAAATTTTAAAAAATTGAGTTATGCAGTGTGGGTTAGATAGATTTCAAAATAATTAGCAAAATTTTAAATTAATTGTATCAAAGAAAATCATTATTCTAGATTTTTTTGGATTTTTTTTTGTATTGTTCTGTTTATGTATTTTACATGATATTAACTTGTTCTAACTTACACTGGGTGATTTATTTTTTTCGAGATATTTACAATGATACTAATTTTAGTACTTGGGTCCTACTAGAATCCCCTTAATGAGTAGTGCTATCTCCTTTAAAAGGAGAGGTAACTTAGCAAATCCCCAATAAGATTCCAACCACCGTTTTAATCAAAATTTTGTAATAGTTCGTGAATTTTTGAATGACCTAGTTATATGTAAAACTATTATTCGTCCAACTAAAAAATTAGTGGCATGTTGAACTCTGTAACAAAGTCACTTGGAAATAGTGCATAGAATTTAGAAGATAAAAACGTGAACTTGGTACAAGCATGACCACTCATAATTATTAAGCAAAAGCGTATAGTGTATTTTTCTTTAGCAGTGTACAAAAGCCAATGAATCTGAAATGGATACAGAACTGCACATGAAATTACTAGACGTACAAAAATAAGGAATCTCCAAAGGCATGCGCAGGTAATAATAGACTTCAGCTTATATAGTTGTCCAATAGTCAATAATAGCACTATAATAACTTGTTAGTGTAGTGGACTTGAAACACCTTCTTGCAAAGCATCCCTAATGGCATCAAACAACGAGGCAAACATTCTGATAATACAAGGATGAACACCTCCATGGGAACAAGAATAGTAGGGAAAACCTAGAATTTAGTTGTGCTAGACAAAGCTTAGGGGATCATGTATAAGGTCTTGTGATTACAATTGAGACCTTATTTTGACAGCAAGCTTGGAAGAATCTAAACCATCAATGGTGGTGTTAGGATGAGGAGATACACTTTATGGCTTAGTCAAGTGATTATCACAAGTAGCACAAATTGGTTGGGCCGAAATCGGGTTGGCCCCAATTTGTGCCAGGCCCAAAATGGCCAAGATTTAATTAACTCTAATTTTTTAAGCCTGAACCTAATAAGACCTCATTATTAAATGAGCTGTCCAATTATTATGATTCTATTATTTTTTAGATTAAATATTGAGTAAACTTACAAATGAGTCCTTGAAAGATTTCAGTTTCAACAAAATGGTCCCTAAAAGATACAAAACCACAAAATCGTCCCTTCAAAAATTGAACATTCATAACAAAATGGTCCTCCGTTAGTGTGGGCTGTTAACCATGGACAGAATGGTTGACGTGGCACTGTTAAGTGCTTACGTGGCACGTTATTGTCATGCGTGACAATTTAAAATGCCATGTGAGCTGCTGATGTGGCAAATTTTTTGTATTTTTTATTTTTTAAAAAAAAGGCACTAGTTTTGGCCAAGCGGTGTCGTATCTGTTGTGATCTCCATCTAGTTTCATCCTCTTGCATTTCTCTCTACTGCTCGGTAAAAAGACCCTAACCTCCATTTATGAAGCTGAACCTCCTCTTCTTTTTCTCATCCTCTTCACTTTACTTGGAGCCATTGGAGCTTTAGGTGTCCTCTTCTTCATTGATGACTCTCCCACTATTGTCGAAGGGGCAGTCATTCGTTGAGGCAAAGGTTTGAGATCAGCTGTGGGTTTCCCATAAGGAGGTATGAAATCGGTGGTTAAGATACATTGATTCTGAAATAAATCTGCTGCTTGTTGTTGTATTATCTCATTGGGGTCATAAAACTGGGAGCTATTTATTTATTTATTTTTACCCAAGCTACATTAACGATAGAACCTTATTGTTAATAAGCATGTATAGTTTACTTACTCTCTAGTATCACTCAACATACTTCCAACAAGGGGAAAGCATGTCCTTCCTAAAATATTGAAGTATAGAATACCAATTCATAATGTCTGCAAACAATCATTGTTCAGGGTAATAGTATAGAAGATGTGAGTACGAATACAAAATTGCCGCCTATAAGTTCTGATTCTGCTAATCCACTAATTGTTTACATAATTGAATCTTTTGTTCTTTTTTAATTCTCATTTTACTTGTTCAAAATATCCTATGAAGCTGGGCAACTGAATTTTATATTATATATGACATCAAGTTTTGGCTATAACATGCGCAAATCACCTATCAAGAAAGCGTACCTAATTCCGTATTTAGCTCATTGACCCTTTGGACATACCATGATGAAATTTGCTGAAGTTTTTAGTTTCACCCATGCTGTGTACTTGAGACTGCATGCATCTATAGCCTATGAATCATGGGATATTTACATTACAGTTTGGTGTTACTAGAGCAGTTGTTGTTAGTAAAATAGCGACTGGGGAAAATCTCTGTTACAGTAATTGAAATTGGGCCTATGTGCAAACTGCTGCTCATTATAATTTTTCTATATATAAAGCATTCAAGTTGGTGAGGTTTTTTTTCATCGCTTATATCACATCACTTCCTTGTGTCATGCTTCACTTCTATCATTGCCACTTTACATGACATTCTTAAGCATTGCATAATATAGCCATGCATCTTGGGGAAACTAGATTTTTCACTTATTTGTAGGGGAAACTATTAAAGAGAACTTGTTACTAATATATAGTGAAAATTATTAATGCAGGATTCTTCTGTTAGTTGTGATTTCTTCAAGTAGTTGGATGAAGGGAATGCAAGAGAGAATGAGAGTAGAATTTTGGAACAAATGAGAAAACGATGCAGCAACTATGAGAAGTGAATTAGAAGAAATAAATTCAGTATGTTTGTTTTTGGACATGGAAAATTCTGTATGTGATTACAATTGCTCATATATACGAAACGCTGATGAATGTGATTCTCTTGGGTCCTTTGATAATGATATGTTGTGTTTTTGATATATCAAGGCTCTTGTTTCGTTATTGTTGTGTAAGCCAATTTGTGGCCAGCAATATCATGGTCTGTGGCCAACAATATAGTAGATTGTGAGCTGGTCATTAAATCAAATCATGCATTTGGGTAAAATTTAAAAAAGGATATGGTAACATGGCTTGTAAATTTCCAAATCTGTTTTCACTTCTTCAACATAAAAAGTTGAAACCACCTAAATCTCCCATGGATCAATTATTTATCATAATCACACATAATTTTTATAACATAGGACAAAAATTGTGTTTGGAACACAAAGGAGTTAAGCTGGCAATTTATATGCAGCATGGTAGGAACAAAATTTCCTACCCATGGTTTAAAGTCAGTCCTCTTTCAAAATTGAACAGCATAAT
>QAOA01008758.1:44393-85236 GCA_003255065.1 Cercis canadensis
ATTTTATTGAAACTGAAATCTTTTAGGGACTCGTTTGTAGGTTTTCTCTTAAATATTACTTTAAAATATAATTTTTTTAAAAAGAACCAAAGTTCCAAATTGAATTTCCCAGTTCGATAAGCTAGTCAATCACACTCTGCCCTCCACCACCACAATCCAAGGTCAATTTGCCCTCTACAAAGAGGTATAATTTGTATCAATCTACAAACTCTTTTGATGTTATGGGAGACATCGAGAAGGTGTTCTTGTTTATGATTTGAAGGCATACCAAGGTCTTCTCAATAGTGTTATCTTCATCCACCATTCCAAATTCTGATATTTGAAGCATACCGTGAGGTATGAGCCTTTGTTAGCTATGAGCATGTACGGAAGAGAAATCCATGCGAGCTTAGGGACCTGGAAGGTCTTCCTTAGTGCTTGGTAAGTCTATTCCTATGAACATTCATATTTTATTTGATTTTAACTTGAAGGCATTGTTGTGGAATTGTAATTGTGGAGCTTATAAGCCAGATTCAAGGATGAAATTGCTCAACTTGTGTGGCATTTTCAACTCAATATTCTAATTTTGATAGAGACTGCGGTGTTTGAGGGTTTTGGTGACATGATATTTCGAACTCTCGCCTTTCAGGATTTCATGCAAATAAATAGTAATGGCTTAGCTAGGGAGGTTGTATTTTATGGAGGGAGGATTGTGTTGAGTACCAAGCCATTGATGGCACATTAAGTGTGATTGATCTCATTTTCATAGCAATCAAGCGAGATATAATCTGTTGTGCGGGTGTATTTTCTAAGCAATTATGTGTGTCGTGCGTCAAAATCTTAGTTGTTTGTTTATCAATTTTAACTAATTTGTACTATTAGGATGAGCCCGAAAGTTTATGCTGAGTAGTTTCTAGGTGCTTTGCATTGCTAATGTGGTGTTTTCATCTTGATGTTGTTTGTATTTTTGGTATTTTTGTATTGGATGTTATTTAATTTTCCATAATGCCAATTTGGTAAGTATACAATGTTTCCCTTTGTAATAATAGGAATTAGAAACTATAGTCTATAACCCACTAAGCCCCAAAAAAAAAACAAGAAAACAAGAAGCTCCATATCTGCTTCTAACAAATTGGGGAGTTGAGACCCTCTTGAGAAGACAATGGCTGCAGTGGTTGGTGCCTCTTTGAAGGGAATGTTGGTGTTTTTCTGAAGGAAGGGCGCTTCTTTATACGCTGCAAAGTTTGCTTGGTGTAGATTTTATGAAGAAAAAGTAAAGCTCTCTCCTTGAATTTGAGAATGAAAAAGAAAGCAACTCTAAGCAGTATGAGGATGGATATAACTGCAGCTAAGTCCCACCATTTTGAATACTCAGCTTTAATACCAAGAATAGTTTGGAGAATGACTTCTCCTTTCAATTTGGGTCCACCAGGTACCAAAGGATCAAACTCAAGCCCAATCATGTCATTCTTGTAAGCTCCCTGCATTCCCCAAAATCAAAAGGTAAGTTGAACAAATTGCTGCAATTATGCCTTCATATTGCAAAAATAGAATTAAAGATAGCATTTTTATTGCAATTATGTGTTTATATTGGAAAAATAGAATTAAAGATTGCATTTTTAGAGCAATTATGTTTGAGATGTTGGGATATGAATAATATGATGGTCATTCATTTTTAGTGCAAAAGGTAAGTTGAACAAATTGCTGCAATTATGCCTTTATATTGGAAAAATTGCATTTTTAGTGCAATTATGTGTTTATATTGGGAAAAATAGAATTAAAGACTGCATTTTTACTGCAATTATGTTTGAGATGTTGGGATATGAATAATATGATGGTCATTCATTTTTTCCTCTTGATTGATCTAGACTTCTATATAGTTTTTTTTTTTTTGGTCCAAAGGGTTATGTTTGAAATTGTAATTCTCCTAAAGTTACCTCCAATCCCCATGCTCCATAATTGAGGTATGAAATTGGGTAATGCCAGAAGAATTTGGGAAGGTCTGGGATCAGACAAAAGTAGCCAGCAGTCATCATCATAATACCCTGCATACAATACTTCAACTTTTCAACAATGATATTTGATGATTTTATGATGTCTAAAGATTTGATAAGCTTATAGCATTCTTACAATATATCCTGCTCCAATTATCACTCCCATCAGGAAGTTGGGAACAATTGAAGCTATAATCATCATGGAGCTTTCTACAACTGCGATGCAGCCACAAAGATCAAGGCAGATATAAAAAAGATGCGAAAACTCAGGACGAAACTTCACCATGTAAAAGGTTATAGTTGCAGTAGCAATAGACATCACTGCCACAAAGGGAAAGGAAGAGAGAAAATTTGATAGAATATAGACGGCAATGCCATAATACCCATTGAGCCTTTCTTTGTAAAAGACCTGTTCCATGGAAGAAAACCAAGTATTGAAAAGTGACAACAGCATAAACACCATAATTGTCTTCCCATGTTTAAAATTGTGCCAAAACTCCTTACCTTTAGTTCTTCAATGAAGGATGGGAAGCCTCCAATGGACATGAATGTCATGAAACCTGATAGAAATGCACCACAAGCTCCTCTTGCTAAAATTGATTTGTAACCTGAACCAACGTCAAAGAAGATGGTTCCAATACATAATGATAAGGCTATATATGTTGCTACCCTTATCCAATAGTAGCCAAAGTCTCTAGACATGTTCACAAAAGATCTATGAGTCAATGTTGATAGTTGCTTCCACCATTTGGCTTGGTTCTTGATTTTGCATTGAGTCTCATGTCCTTCCTGCAATACCATTCCTTAGTCTTTACTCCTCACATTTATCTGAGACCATCTTGCCAAAAATCATCCTATGGGAAATTCTTCTTCAATTAGGTGGAACACAAAAAATTTCATGTATTCTTGCGAACTGCAATTATGATTCTTTTGAGAACTGAATTTGGCTAATGATGTTTACCCCTTAACATTTTTTGCACACCAGCAGAACCTGTTGCTTCTTTATAACAATGGCATAAGCATTGAACAGGTTTCTCATGCTAGGAATTTCCTCTCCAAAGTTAAGAATGAAAGAGTTTGGGTTCAAGAGCTGTGGTTATGTTTTCACTTCAAATAATATGAATTCTAATATCCATATTAGGATAAAGGTCTACTTACAATACTTGTGATTTCTTTGATTCTTGCTCTTGCTGCAGTTGCATACTCTGATCGTCGGTATTTCTCAATGAGTATTCCTTTGATTTCTGCAGTTGATAAGTTCATTAATGAGTCTCTTAATGCTTCTTGATCCTGTATTCAAAGAAATAGGGGAGATTGTCAAAAAGAAAGATGGAAAAAGGAAGTGATTTTAAAAGAGAGTAGAAAGTAACAGTGCAAGAATGACTGGTCAAATATTTGCTCTACATAAATACTTCATCTGCTTTTATATACAGTACAAGACTTATTTGGTCAAATAAGTCTTGGGCAGCAATTTCAGTATAAAAGACTCCTCAATAGTGTACTGCTGGGAACTGTCAATTAATTCTATTTTAGCTACATACTTACTTGTTCTTTAAGAAAGGGAGGTTACAGAATTGCTAGTTGAATGATTTTTTGATTGAACTTTGTATACTTTGTTCTTCTCAATTTGAAAGCGTAGTCACTATTTATTTGCTTGCTAGAAAGCCAACTCTTGTTTGGATTGAGCTACATAGGTGCTACCTTTTTAGCTTTTTGGATATTTCTGAGGTCTCTAATTCTAGCTACTTATACTTGGTTTGCATTACGTTTTCAATTAAATAAAATTGCATTGATTCAAAGTTTGGCACAGAAGAATATTCAAGCAGCTCATGATTAGGGGTTGCCATAGCAAGAAAAGAAAAACCTAGATTCCACATTCATAGAGATCTTGTGATTGAAAAGAAAAAAGGGAAATTTGCTAGGACATACATACAGGTATTCCCTTAGAGGACATCATAGTCATTGTGACAGCATCAAAATCCGAATTGATATGACGAAGGAAATGATCTGAAGGATTTCTTCTACTTGGACATGGAAATTCTGCTTGGGCAAAGAACTGCAGAATAAGATTGACAAATAATGTGAGGGCTTAATTGATTAAGATCCCATATCCATGGCTAGTTATAGCAGAAAATAAATCACAAATTACAGTACTAGAGGAAGAAAGAATAAAGAAAAATCCTTAGATCGCAGTATTGAGAAATGTAATTTGAAATTTTGGTAAGACATTTCTGGTGTCCTAGAACTATTAATCATCCAAATCTTTATGAGTTTGTCAATTGAGCTAGTCACTCATAAAAGTTAACAAGAAAAGGCAAAGTTATAGCAAGAAAGAATGAAGAAAAATCATTAAATGGCAGTATTGAGAAATGTAATTTGAAATTTTCATAAGACATTTCTGGTGTCCTAGAATATGAGGTAGTCACTCATAAAAGTTAACAAGAAAAGGCAAAGTTATAGGAAAATATGAATTTTATATGTACCTCAACTGCATTTTTGGCAGCTCCAAAATAAACTGTGTGACCCCCAGAAAGGAGAAAAAGATCATCAAAAAGTGCAAAAACTTCACTACTTGGCTGATGAATGGAAGAGATAACAGTTCTTCCATCATGAGCTATATTTCTAAGTGTTTGAACAACAAAAAATGCTGAGGCACTATCCAAACCACTGGTAGGTTCATCAAGAAACAAGAGGTGAGGCCTTGTGAGGATTTCAAGTCCTATGCTTAGTCTCTTCTTTTCTCCACCACTTATGCCCCTTAAGTGCCAATTTCCAATAAGCCTATCAGCACAGTCTTGAAGACCCATTTCCATAATTGTTCCCTCTATAATGTCATTGACCTCTTCTTTGGTCATGGAGGCTGGAAGCCTAAGATTAGCTGAGAAAGATATTGTTTCTCTAACTGTTAGTGTTCCCAACAATATGTCTTCTTGGGTCACATAAGCCTGGATGTTGAAGAGAAACACAAACTTTTTAGAAGATTTAACTAGTAAATACAAAACGAATGAGGAAAAACAAATGAAGAAAAAACAAGAAGAAAAAGATATTTAGAATTAGAAGATCAGAATCCTCGTTTGAATTGAATATGTAGTTACTTACAACACCACCATAGTCTAATCTCTTTTTCTTTCCATTTATAAGCACATTTCCCGTCATAACAACATTTCCAAACAGTCTCCCTGCAAGAAATCCCAATAATTTGAAGGAAATATCCATCAGTCAAGTTTATTCATAAACAAGAAACCTATTTATTAATAAACATGACACAGCTAGCTTAATTTTTTTTTGTTCACTACCAGCTAGCTTAAATTTTCTTAATAAGTTCCTATCCTCTGAGGCTTTAATAACTTTTATAATTTTACTCTCAGTACAGTCTTTTTCTTTTTTTCAAAATTTTTTTTTAACTTAAATATCTTCTTCGTTCCTGAATTATTTTTTAAATGTTACTTTAGTCCTAATTTATTTTTTGTGTCACTTTTGTCCTTAAATAATCACTCGTCCACAAATTAGTCCTTTAAGTAATCATTTTTTGTGCTTACGGAAGACTGATTTGGCGAGCTGAGTGATTATTCGAGAACTAAATTAAGTGACACCAAAAATAAATTAGAAGCTAAAGTAACATCTAAAAAATAATTCAATGATAAATAATGTATTTTACTCTACTTTTTGTGTGGTTGTTTGAAACCAATCCACCTGCTTGTGTAAGTGCCTATCCTCTCTTTGCATTCATTTATTTTCATCTTTCAGCAAAAGGACTTTCATAATTATGGCACACATGTTTATGAGACAATTGGTCCATCCTCAAGGGCAAACATTGCTCTGTTGTTAATAAATGAACTGCAGAACTGGGGCTTTTTAGAGAGAATAGGAGGACAAACAGATATTGCCAGTCAAGACACGGAGGCTTTGCTCTCTCCTCCTTGGAGATAAATAACTGGTAGTGTGTGGGTAGGCCTTATTGCTAAGTTTGGTTTTCCCTTAATTACCCCCTGAATGCTTGAAATGAATGAAGAATTGCTTCACTTTAATGGCTTCATTGATTGAACATTTTTACTCTCATGAAAAAATCTGCATGATCTTTAACCTCACATTGAAATTTTTCTTTGAATAAATATTGGATATATACTTGTATTTATAGGTTGGGTGGATATAAAACTAAGTGACCTATAGTGTCTTTTTGGGCTTTCTAATATAATAAGCCAGTTACTTATTTTGTGGGGACACCCTAAAAGCAAATAGTTTATTCAGTGAACTATGTAGTTAGTATTTGAACGGTGGATTCTGAAACAGCAACTAACCCTTCCCATTTTGATTGAAACAAACATATGAAAAAGACTACACAAATAGCTGAGATCAGTTTATTTTGCTTTGAATACTGCAATCTAATAGGGTGATTCAATGCCCCTAAGCAAATAGCTCTATGTTCAGGGATGCTATATTTGAAGAAGGAAAAACTTGTGCCTTCCATTCTGAGCAACAATGACTTCAGGTCACTCAAGCTTTCCCAGAGAGAAAAAATAAACAAGAAAAGGAAGCTGATTTTGTGTAAACAAGTATAATGGTGAAAATGCAAAGATTATTAAGCAGTAATTAGAGTTTTTTTTTTTTTTCTGCTTTTTCTGAGAGTGGTGAGTAGAGAACTAGTCTTGAAAACTCAGAAGTATTTATTGGGTATTTTTCATGTGAAAATCATCTTAAAAGACTTAAAGGTAGGCTATTTGCATGAACAACCAATTAGATTATTCATTTGTTTAGCACAGAACTACTCTAAGTACTGTCTAGAAGAAAACACACAAACACACAACTGATTTTGTTTAAGCAAATATACAGGTGAAAATGAAAAGATTATTAGGCAATAAGTAGAGCTTTTCTCTTTCTTTCCACTGTTTTTGCTGAAAGTGGTGAATAGAGCTCAAGTTTTGTAAACTCATATAAGTATGTGTTGGGTTGTGAAAATTAGCTTAAAGGCAGGGTTTTTCCATAAACAACCAATTGAGACTATTCATTTGTTTTGGCACAAAAAGCCACAAACACAATATCTTTCACACAATAGATATAGTCTTACAGACATAGAGAGAAATAGATAGAGTTTAGAGATATGGGTAAGGGAGAAGAAGTTTAAAGAAGGAGTTTAAGACCTGCTAAAGCATCGAGAAGAGTGGATTTTCCAGACCCAGAGGGACCCATAATAGCCATGATCTTGTTAGGCTCAGCATATCCACTTAACCCATTCAGCAGCCTTTTAGTGTTTCCATTGCCAAAATTTGGCAAAACCACACTCAAATCTTCCCACACCAGATACATCCCCCTCTCATCTCTCCCTTTTGGAACTCTTATCTCATTGCCTGTTATATCATTGCTAAAGGAAGTGGCTTCATGAATCTCCATTTCTCAGAACAAAAGAGAAATAGCATAGAATGATCAAATAGCTGAGGAAATAGCAAAGAAAGAACACAGAACTTGGTGGTCTAGCCAGCTTATATTTATGGCAAACGCTACATAATAAACAGTTAGGAATTAACGGTTACTATTCACAAAATTATTATGGTTTCTGGTGAGCATGTTACTGTGGGTAGTAAATACTGTTATCAAACAAGCAAAGAACAATAATGCTGAGTACACAGAATGGAGAATATAGAAAGTGAATAATGAATGGAGAAGCGGCTTTACCATGCACGTGAAAGGATTCCTTTTAGTCATAGTGGAGTAAATAGGTGCAGTAACAATCCACACCTAACCTGCTAAATATTAATTGAGTGATTAATTTGAATAAAAATGTCATCTGCTTGCAATTGAACGTCTGCATAGTTGCTATTAAGCTCTATTGCACCGAAATGCCGTTTCTGGCCACGTACCCGTTTTGGGGACGACAACAAAACGCATATCCTTCTCATGAAACGCAAAAAAATTGTTTGTTTTTTTTATTTATTTATTATTTTTCCGTTTCGAAACACGCCGTTTCGTGAAAAAATACACGCTAAACGGGCTAATGGGAGCTGGTCACTTGGGATGATGTCGTTTTGGGAGGCCGGTTTTCCACTTAAACGTAACAACGCCGTTTCGTGAGAAAAGGGGCCAATCACTTGGGATGACATCGTTTTGGGAAACCAATTTTTCACTTAAACAGAACGACGCCGTTTCATGAGATAGGCAAATCCAAACCTCCTGAAATGGCGCCGTTTTGCCTGCTGCCCATTTTTCTCCCCAAACCCGATTTCAAATCAGAAATTGGAATGTTGTTGGAGATAATTGGGAGCTATTTGATAGAGCTTATGGTCTTGAAGTTGCTAGCTTATCACTTGATGAACCTGATATGGAAGTTGTAATCATTGGTGATGGTGGTGATGGAAATGATGAAATGAATAGTGTTATAATTTGAATTTTGATTGATAATTTGTATTTTGGGTTAATACTTAATACTTGTTAGTTGTTACTTATTTGCTAAGGATTAATGGTTGATATTTTTTAATGCTTGAGAATTTTAAAATTGTTCATTCTATTTGATATATATAAATATGACGTGACGTACCCATACCCTATTTGTTGAAAAATCGTCGTACCAGTGTTTCTTACCCGTACCTGTGCAACATAGTATTAAGTCTATCACAAAAAAAAAAAAAAAATTAAGAGAAATTATTGAGGTATATTATGTGAGAGTCTATAAAAAAAATGCTATTGTTAAGAAACCATAAAAAAAAATGAGGGGCAGGATTGCCCTCTATTTAGTTGGGCGGGTTCTGGTAGAACTCACCCATTAAATTTGGTGTCATTGCAAAAATCTCAAAAAATTGAGTCACTTAGTATATACTAAAACAGACAAATTTTTTTATAAAATGCAAGAACGACACGATATAAGAAAATATGCCAATTTTTTTTTTGGTAAAAATTGAATTTTTTGTTTGGCACGTTTTCTTAAATCGTATTATTTTTGTATTTTATAAAAAAAAGCTATGTGTTTTATTATATACATATTGGGTTTGTCGAGATCTTCACAACGACATTAAATTTACTTGGTAGGTTGCATCAAAATTCACCTAATTATATGGGGGTAGTGCTACCCCTATTTTTGATGATGGTAGAATAACAATCACCCTATAAAATATTAGTAATATACAATTTGTGAAGCAATGTGAGTATAAATAATGTTACTCAATTTAAATCTTTTTAGTTAAATTTATATTGTGCTAATTGTGTAGATCTATCCTATTATATATATGCATGATCATGTTATATTCATTATAGTTTTTCTCACCATTTTTTTATTTGGTTATAGGCTCTAATTTAATCTATATTTTACAATTTAACTGAAATTATTTAAAACTTTTCTTGACAATCGAGATTCAACTAGAACCCACATGACCAGAAGTAATGACAAAAGTTGTGGTAACTGGTAAATCAGAAATGTACCATTTCTCAAAGGTTTAAGTAGAATTACTCAAACTGTCTTTGAACACTATTATTACAAGAAAAATTGATTTGGCTACGAAATTTGAATAATTGAATTATTATGGTTTTTCCTAATTTTCCATAGTTGACACCTTTCTATCCTCAGCTGCCAGTGCCACCGTCCAATCTCACATCTTCCAATGTCTTTGTTCATTCTTGGAAAACAGTTACTTGATTGTTTTCTTTATGATAGCTCGGGGAAATTTTACTTTAATAGGGAAGGTATTTAGTACGGGATACCAACTCCAACCGTCAATTAAATCCTCTGCCACTAAGAAAGTCCTATTTTACTTCTCCAATCTTCTAACAGCTTTTACTTACTTCCACCCTCTACGGATATGTTTTGAATTTTAGGGGTGTTTTTATCTTACACCACTATGCACATAATGTTACATAAAATTATTTTTTTATACAATTTTAATCTAAATTGTGTTATATTATATTGATATAGTTAATAAAATTTAAATTTTATTGAATTTATATATTAGCTATATAAAAAAGGTTTAATAGATCAATACAATTTATAGGGAGGGCTACACGTAATTTTAGTGTCATTATGAAGATTTCAAAAGATTGAACCACTCAGTATGTACCATAACCTCTATTGCACCGAAACACTGTTTTTGGCCACGTACTCATTTCGGAGATAGTAGCAAAACGTGAAACGCGTATCCTTCTCATGAAATGCGAAAAAATTGTTTTTTTCTTTTAATTTTATTTTTTCGTTTCAAAAATGCATCGTTTCATCAAAAAAACACTCATGAAACAGGCTGATGGAGGTCGGTCACTTGGGACAACGTCGTTTTGGGAGGCCGATTTTTCACTTAAACGTAATGATGCCATTCGTGAGAGAGAGGGTCAGTCACTTGGGACGATGTCGTTTCGGGAGGCTAGTTTTCCACTTAAACGGAACAACGTCGTTTCGTGAGAGAGGCAAATCTAGACCTCTCAAAACGGCGCCGTTTTGCCTACTGCTCATTTCTCTCACCCAACCCGATTTCAAATTAGAAATTGGGATGTTGTTGAAGATAATTGAGAGCTATTTGATGAGGCTAATGGTCTTGAAGTTGCTAGCTTATTACTTGATGAACCTGAGATGGAAGCTGTAATTATTGGTGATGGTGGTGATGGAAATAATGAAATTAATAGTGTTATGATTTGAATTTTGATTGATAATTTGTATTTTGGGTTCATACTTAATACTTGTTAGTTGTTACTTATTTGCTATGGATTAATGTTTGATATTTTTTAATGCTTGATAATTTTAAAATTGTTCATTCTATTTGATATATATATATATATATATATGACGTGACGTACCTGTACCTTATTTTTTAAAAAATCGTGTACCAACGTTTTGTACTCGTGCAACATAGCTATTAAGTCTATCAGAAAAAAAAAATTAAACAGAAATTATTGAGGTGTATTATGTGAGAGTCTATAAAAAAAATGCTATTGTTAAGCTANAAAAAAAAAAAAAAAAAAAAAAAGGGGCAGGACTACCCTCTATTTAGTTGGGCGGGTTCTAGTGGAACTCACCTAATGAATTTGGTGTCATTGTAAAAATATCAAAAAATTGAGTCACCTAATATATGCCAGAATAGATAGTTTTTTTTTTTTTNTTTTTTTTTTTATAAAATGCAAGAATAACACGATATAGGAAAATATGTCAAACTTTATTTTTTTATGTAAAAGTTGAATCTTTTGTTTGGCATGTTTTTTTAAATCATGTTATTTTTGTATTTTACAAGAAACTGTGTATTTTATTATATACATATTGGGTTTGTCGAGGTCTTCACAACGATACTAAATTTACTAGGTGGGTCGCATCGAAATTCACCTAACTGTATGGGGGTAGTGCTACCCTTATTTTTAGTGATGATAGAATAACAATTACCCTATAAAATATTAGTAATATACAAATTGTGAAGCAATGTGAATATAAATAATGTTACTCAATTTAAATCTTTCTAGTTAAATTCATATTGTGCTAATTGTGTAGATCTATCCTATTATATATATGGAAGATGATGTTATATTCATTATAGTTTTTCTCACCATTTTTTTTTATTTGGTTATAGGCTCTAATTTAATCTATATTTTACAATTTTACTGAAATTATTTAAAACTTTTCTTGACAATCCAGATTCAACTAGAACCCACATGACCAGAAGTAATGACAAAAGTTGTGGTAAATCAGAAATGTACCATTTCTCAAATGTATAAGTAGTATTACTCTAACTGTCTTTGAACACTATTACAAGAAAAATTGATTTGGCTACGAAATTTGAATATTTGAATTATTATGGTTTTTCCTAATTTTCCATAGTTGACACCTTTCTATCCTCAGCTGCCAGTGCCACCGTGCAATTTCACATCTTCCAATGTCTTTGTTCATTTTTGGAAAACAGTTACTTGATTGTTTTATATTTATGATAGCTCGGCGAAATTTTACTTTAATAGGGAAGGTATTTAGTATGGTATACCAACTCCAACCGTCAATTAAATCCTCTGCCACTAAAAAAATCCTATTTTTCTTCTCCAATCTTCTAACAGCTTTTACTTGCTTCCATCGTCTACGGATATGTTTTGAATTTTAGGGGTGTTTTTATCTTACACCACTATGTACATAATGTCACAAAAAATTATTTTTTATACAATTTTGATTTAAATTGTGTTATATTAATTATATTATATTGATATAATTAATAAAATTTAAATTTTATTGAATTTATATAGTAACTATATAAAAAAAGTTTTAATAGATCAATAAAATTTATAGGGAGGGGTACACATAATTTTAGTGTCATGGTAAATATTTTAAAAGATTGAACAACTCAGTATGTGCTAGTAAAATTAGTTTTTTTTTATAAAATTCATAAATAATACAATATAGAAAAACGTGTAGAAAAGTATACTTAAAATAATTTATAAAAAACTGTGGGTTTTGACATATATTGAGAGACTCAATTTTTTTATATCATCGCAATAACATTAGAATTACTTGGTAGGTTTTACTTGAACCCACCCACCTAACTGAGAGTAACATTACCTTCATCTTAGAGGGGGTAGTATAGTGCACACCAAATTTATATTAGGGGGAGTGCTATGCTACACCCCCAAATGTGACATAAGTCATATCTTTTGTTATTTTTACATTGTTTTCCTCATATACTATATCATTGTGTCACAATTGACATAATTTAAATTTTACAGAATTAATATTTGTAGAACTAAAATAATATAAGAAAAGACTTAGATGTGACACGCTCCCTTATGCTACACCCCCTTAGTTGTGTGAGATTTACAATGTGATTTTAGTATCATTGTGAAGAGCTTGAAAAAGTGAATCATCCAGTTTGAGTCAAAACACATAGTTTCTTATAAAATGTAAAAACGACACGATACAAAAAAAATATGCTAAAAAGTAAACTTGAAAAAAATTATTTATTATCACATTTTTCTATATCATGTCGTTTTTTCATTTTATAAGGAACTGTGTGTCTTGTCACATATTGGGTGACTCAATTTTTTAAGATTTTCACAATGACATCAAAATCACACTGTAATTCCCATTGGATCGTATGCATGGTGTAGCATAAGAGAGTGGTAACTAGTGTTCACCCAATTTAATACAGCATAACTCAAATTTATTCTATAAAATCCTTTAGAGTTAAAATTAGGGGAAAGTCTAAAAAAAAACCTTTTAACTATACCTTATGTGTGATTTACCTCCAAAACTAAAAAAAAAAAAAAATAGGGAAGATCTCATTGAATTATGAAAATGTGTAGAAAACCCCCAAGACCCTATTGTTCGTCCATTAATGGACGGAAAGGAGCACGGGCCACACATATGATGTGATCAATTTAGGTCATAGTGCAATTTACAGGAGTATAAATGAAAATGGATTTATAAAATTAGGGCCAATAAGTAATATTCAAAATTTGTCAGGGCCAAATAGTAATATTTAAAATTTGTCATCTTCAACCTCTAGCGGATATCCATTTCCAAAAGTCGACTTGTTTTCGAACCCATTCAGGTTCTCTTCATATATCTCTCATTTCTCAACTAAAATTTACAAATTGCATACCATTTTAAAGCTTGCGAAATTTTCAACAATATTTTACTATTATTTTTAAAATTGAAGCTCAAAATGAAGCATAAAAAGTGAGAGGTAGCAGCACAACATTGGCACCACTTCTTCCTTTGGTTCACGACGGCTTGAGCTAAAAAAATAACAACAATAACTTCGAAATCTTCAGAGAATTGAAACCCCCAAGGTTATGCTTCCAATCCCTTATTCTTTCTCCATCTTCAATCTTGTAATGAAACTCAGTAACCCAGTTCATAGTTAAAGAAGAAATGCCCCCCAACCCAGATTGCTCCCTACAACAAATAGTAGCCAGCAATTTAATCGATGCACAAATCACACTTCAATGTAGCGCTGAATCAATGTATATTGTCTTTCTTTTTCAATCATGTAGAGTTTCTAGGGATTTAAGTGAACCCTTTCAAAAATGCTACATTGAGGGAGAAGGTGGAAAGAACTCACGTGCCACTCACATGCCTCTTTTTATCTATTAATGGACGAACGTTAGGGTATTAAGGGTTTTTTACACATTTTTATAGTTCAAGGAGGTTTTTCTTACCTTTTTTTTTTTTGTTTTTAAGTTTTTGGGATAAACTGCACATAAGAAGTTGAATTGGTTTTTTTAGACTTTTCCCTTAAAATTATTGGGGGTTCGCCTGATGCTCAACTAATCCTAGGACTATTATAAGTGCAAGGTACATTTTAGGATGAAGTACCTTTCAGTGGAAAGATAGTACATTTTAGAAAGTAAAGTTTCGGAGGAAGATGAGTTTTAAAAGAGAACTATTTCACTCAATTGACTTGCAATCTTCAAATGCAAGGGACAATTTATAGGTGCAATAGATGACCACATGACAACTAGTTACATTTTAGAGGTGGCCTTGCTACTCAACTAATCCAATACCAAGGAACTATTACAAGTGCAAGGTACATTATAGGATAAAGTACCTTTGGAAAGTAGTACATTTTAGAAAGCAGGGTTTTGGGAGGAAGAGGAATTTTAACTTGTGCATACATGAACTATAATTAATTCTTGATTCATGAACTGCACATAAAAATAACGTACACTAACAATTAATAAACTAGTACAGTTGGAAAATTCAAAGACGCTTGAACTTGGACATAAAAATGATCAAATTACTAATTTCAACATAAAGTTGTATTAAATAATTAAGAAATAATTAAAATAATCAGTATTTTTTTTTTTTGAGTCTATAAATTAGTAGTGGCAGTGCCTTGTATTTTATAATACCAATTGTTGAATGTCTCAGTACACTATTTTTTAAAGTGCAGCAACACCAAATATATGTCATAAGACTAAGGGTCTGCTTTGTTTGGGTTAGTGAAAAATTTAAGTTTCAAATAATTTTACACAATTGCTTAATAAGGTTAAAATGGGGTCAATTACAAATGTGAAACATCTTTTTTTTTTTTCTTTTCTTTTTTTTAATTGTAAGGAGATTTNGTTAAAATGGGGTCAATTACAAATGTGAAACATCTTTTTTTTTTCTTTTCTTTTTTTTAATTGTAAGGAGATTTGAACCTATAATCGTTTATAATTTATTGAAGTATCTTATTATTAAACTAAATAAGATACGCTTTTAATTTTCATTTCTCACAATCTATATCAAGTACAGTGAAAATCAAGAACTTTTCATTTTTTTTCCCACCTTTATTTCATCGAATAATACAATTTACATTAGTTTAACAATAAGTTACACTTGGTACAATGTAAGGCTAATTGGACCCATCTAAACTTTTTCGTATGGTGCAACTTTTACTAACTTAACTAGTGTGACCCATTGTAAAAGACAAAAGTATACAATAAGCTTTTCTCTTTTTAACCCTTTCTTAATAAGACAAAGAAAGGAGGGAAGACTGGCCTCCCCTCTGTGTCTCTCTTCTTGGTAGAATAAGTATTTCAAACCAGAGAGCAGACAATAAAGCCTACTCTCCGAGATAGATAAGCTGTTTCCTTTCCTTCTAAACATGACAAACCACGGCCACACGATCACTTTTTCCTTTTTGAACTTTGCTTGTCTTTTTGTTAGTTATTTAATTTTTGATAAATTTTTGTTTTTGATTCTAAATCTTAGGTTGAGTAAAGTAGGCTGATATAGATGAAAGTAGTAGTTTTTCATTTTTGATGATACATACAAATTTATGGTAATTTTTATAAGAGTAAAATGTTATTTTAATCCTTAAAAAATACATGAAAAATCAATTAAATTTTTGAATTTTTTTTTGTATTATTTAAGTCTCTTAAAGTTTAAAAAATCAACTAAAATAATTTTTTTTTACTATCACTTAATCACTAAAAATGATTATTTTAATAGACTTTTTAAACTTTCAAAAAATCAAGTGATACAAAAAACATTTCAAACACCTAAATGATTTTCTTTCAAGGATTAAATGACTTTTTTACTCTAGAAAGTTTAATGTATAAGATAAATTTCTTATAGTCGACGATACTGACATTTCAACTTAAATCATGCAGGTGCTCTTTTAGTTGAAACCTGAAGTGTTGACAAGATCATAAACAAGAAGTGAGGCATTTGTACATGTAAATCAAGTTTGTCGAGGAAAAAAATTTATGTAATACAAGATCATAATGTCTCATTATCCATATTCCTACCTCAATTGGCAAGGTTATGAAATATTCTATACAGAAGTTTTTAGAACAATTGCAAATTTGTATGTTATCCTGATGAAAGCAACTAAACTGAAACCCCATATGAAATTATAACTCTCTTTTCTTTGCTTCGATCTAGTGAAGTGGAGAATCAAGACCCTCTTGAGAAGACAATGAGTGGAGAGGTTGATGCCTCTTTGAAGGGAAAGATGGCATTTTCCTGAAAGAAGGTCTCTTTTCAAGCTTTTCTATTGTTCTCTTAGCATAAAGTGTCTGAAACAACGGCGAAGCTCTCTCCTTGAACTTCAGAATAATAAAGAAAAGAATTCTGTAGACTATGAGTATGACAAATAGAGCTGATAAGTCCCACCACTTTGAATGATTTAATTGAATTCCCAACATGTGTGTGATAACATACTCTCCTGTCAATTTGTGGTCACCAGGTATCAGAGGATCAAACTCGAGCCCAAGCAAGTCATTCTTGTAAGCACCCTAGTTCCAAATTAAGAGTGAATTAGATAAAATGAGCAATCTTGCAGGTAAAACACAACATCTTGTTTTATTACAAAAGTTATTGTTGGTGATGTAGACATATGACCTAATGGCCCTAAATTTAAGGGTACTACACCATCTTGAGGGTGATTTATGTACCGTCTTCAATGGTTTTTGTACTATTTTGATTCTAAACTGTATAATACTGACACAGTTGAATTATGCCAACTATGCTCGTATAATACAATTTAGAACTAAAATAATACAAAAGCCACTTAGATGTGACATAAGTTACCCTTAAGAGGGTGTAGCATAGCAGCACCCTAAATTTAAAGCACTTAAAATTACATATTTGCAAATACAAGGATCTTCTCTTTGTTTCCCCAAATACAAATTTCTAACCAACTGATATAAACATTTTTTGCTCCAACATTTTTCTGCAGTGAATCCAACCATGAAACAAAAAAGATGATTTGTTAAAAGCTGTCTTGTGTTCTACAATAAAGTCACTCTAGTCTTAGTGCTAGTACTACATGCTCTATATATAGGTGAGTGCAAATCAGGGAGGAGGTTGGTCATGAATAAAATGTGAACATTCTGATATAAGTACCTTGCAATCATTTCCATAAAAAAAGGTTTCATAATTTTTATTAGTGTGCTATGAGGAGACAATTAGGAGGCACAATTCAGATTTTCTTAATAAACAACTTACCTGTATTGCCCAGGAACCGTAACTCATATAAGAAATCGGGTAGCGCCAAACTGGCTTTGGAAGATCAGACAGCAACCTGAAGAATCCAGAGGTCATCATCATTATTCCCTGCATGAACCAAAAAAATGGAAAATGTAACAGGTGTCAGTTTTAACCGGAAAATTTCTTTTGAGGCAAAAGAGTTGAAAAATGGAGGGAGGAAAGCAATTTTGTGAATGGTGGAGGCATTTGTTCTTACAATTATTCCAGCTCCTGTAATTATTCCCATGAGGAAATTTGGAACAAGTGAAGCTACAACCATCATGAGGCTCTCTATTACAGATATGCAGCCATAGATGTTGAGAGTGAAGAACACATAATGAAGGAATCCCGGCCGGAATTTCACCATTGGATAAGTAATGCTACCAGTGGTGATAGCAACCGAAACCAAGAATGGGAGAGAAGACAGGAAGTTGGATAAAATATATGCTGCAACTCCATAATATCCATTAAGCCTTTCTCGGTAAAAAAGCTGTTTCATAGGAACTGTTAGAATATTGACATGTGAATAATATGTACTTAGATAGCTGACATCTAGGCATGTAATTAGCATGCAATTAGGCCCGATATTCATTGTACAATTACTGTAAATAACAGCTGTGAGAGGCTAGTCTCACACACTTCTACTAATTCTCTCAAAAGGATGAAAATCCTAAAGAGACATGCAGGGCAGCCATGATACACATATACCAAAAGTGCAACAACACAGGTCAAAAGAGAGTAATGATGGAAACCATATAAACTCGTATTAACTTTTTCTTACTTCCTAAATAAGATTGTTTACCTTCATTTCTTCAATAAATGATGGAAAGCCTCCAATTGACATAAATGTCATAAATCCTGATATAAATGCACCACAGGCTCCGCGGGCAAGGATTGAAGTGTAGCTATAGCCAACATCAAAATAAATAGTTCCAACACATATAGATACAACAATGTAGATGATAATCCTCAACCAGTAGTAACCCACATCTCGACACATATTGACAAATGATCTTTTTGTCAGTGTCAAGAGTTGCTTCCACCAACTAGCTTGACTTCCCATTTCTGTATTAGTTTCAAGTCCTTCCTGCAATACATTAATTGTTGACAGAATTCATATCAGTGCATCAAATGTACTGTGCACAGTGGCAGTCTTCATACTACTAGTTACAAAAATGATAAAGCTCTCTGTTGCTTGCTGTTCAAGCATGTTGTAATAGGAACTGGTTGGATAGCAAAGATACTGGAAGAAGTTAAATGTCATTATGATATGGTACAGACAACATAATGTCCAAAGGATTTCAATTCAGCATTAGAAATCATTGGAAGTAGTAAAATGCAGGACCAAGAAGAAATGCATACTGTGGCGGATAGTTCTCAAATCCTATCTTTGCTATGTTATGGACAACACAATATCCTATGTATTTCTTTTCAGTATTAGAAACTGTTAAAGTAATAAAATGTAGAGCCAAGTTGAATGCATACAATGCATGACAGTTCTCTGATCCTGTCTTTGGCCTTTTTGGCATACATTGAACGCCTATACTTCTCAACAAGCATTGCTTTGATCTCTGCCGTAGCCAAATTCATGAATGGATCTGATGAATTTGGAACATCCTAAAAGAAGGTAGAATTCAAGAGTTAATGTAACAATCAAAAAAAAAGAAGGGGAATACAATAATTGTGCTATTAATGAATGAAATGAACATTAAATTGTTTCTCCTTTTCGGGGTGAAGGTAGAACACCCTAAAAGGGGTGCCCTGCACAGCTTCTCAATTTTTTGCTGTGTCAGTGCCTACCATTCCATAGTGATTTTACTAGGTAAACTACATTAGAGAGCCATTCAAAAGGTAACATATAAATTGATTAAAAAAGCAAGTTAACAAGTTGAACCCATTATTTTGACATGACACTACACCATTTGTATAACCCCCTTATCGATATATAAAGGAAGGAGAATATAGTGCAGAGTAAAATTCTTTGAATTATCTGGATTGAAATGAGGATTTGAAATTTTCAGCTATTACTGAGGAATTCATGATCTTTATAACTTCTACTTTGGTTGTCCAAAATTCAGAGACTGATTTAAAACACTTGAATATGCATGCTTTAATGTGTCATTAGATTATCTCTTCCATTAGAGCTTTAAGAGTAAGTAGCTAGGATTCCACAAGTTATGACATCTGCTGGTAGAGTAGATACTTTAAAATGAGAAAGTAACAGCCTTTTCAAGCCTGTCTCACACATCAACCACTATAAGAGAGAGAGGTAAACTGGTAAAAAAAAGAAATTACCAAATACCAGAAAGAGTAGGGTTGGAAATGATAACCAATACATACACTAATTCTTTGAGATCCCTTCAATGTGGCTGTTACAATGTCAAAATCAGAATTGATACAGCGTAGGAAGTGATCAGAAGGATTGCGTTTGCGTGGGCATGGAAAACCTGCTTCAGCAAAGAACTGCAAAAATAATTGGAAAACATTAGGTTATGATGGAGGAGTTCTCAACACAAAGTATAAATTTGGATCATACATGACATATACAAAAACTACCACTTTATCACTATATATTGACAGATTTGCAGACATAATAACTATTCTTATAGTGTTTCCAGAGACTATTGAATGTTAATAGAGAAGACATAATTTATACCTCCAAAGCCATCTTTGCTTCTCCAAAATAAACTGTTTCACCACCAGATAGTAAGAAAAGGTCATCAAAAAGTGCAAACACTTCACTACTTGGCTGGTGAATTGAAGAGATAACTGTCCGTCCATCACAAGCAACGCTTCTTAGAGTTTGAACAACAAAGAAAGCTGAGGCACTGTCAAGGCCACTGGTTGGTTCATCAAGAAACAATAAGCGAGGCCTTGTAAGGATTTCAAGTGCAATACTAACTCTTTTCTTCTCCCCTCCACTTATACCTCTTAAATGCCAGTTACCAATCAACCTATCCGCGCATTCTTGGAGACCCATTTCTATGATTGTTCCCTCAATGATGCCCGTAATTTCTTCTTTTGTCATTGTAGTAGGAAGACGTAGATGAGCTGAATAAGATATGGTTTCCCTAACAGTGAGGGTTCCGAGCAATACGTCCTCTTGAGTTACATAAGCCTGAAGTTCAATGGCATAAGAAAGGGAAAGGGAATAAGAATAAGATTAAACCATACTGCTGATAGAGTTAATAAAAAGAAGCTAAGGGATATTTACTCAAAATCTGAAACAGTTGATGTTTTATATCAGTAATATTTGAAGAATATTCCTATTATTGCAGGATACATAATAGTATTTATGCTTTGGAATGATTTTGGTCAACCTAGTTACAAAATTTTAAGGTTATAAATTTTGTATTGACTACAAGTCTTCTAAGGGATCAATGGAGCAATGTGTTCCATAAGGTTGGTAGGGATTAATGGAGAAAACCATGATCAAGGAGACAAATTCTCACATGCTTTAAGGTTAAAGTTTTATGATCTCATATTTTAAAGACAATCTAAGGTACTTTATCGAAGTTGATAATTTCTAGTATTAAGCGAAATGATAGGTACTTTGATCTGATCGAAAAGATTTCATGATACATCTACTGCCACAAATTTCTATTGACAATCTGCTGACATAGTTTCAATTCATGAAAGAAGTGCTAACAAATTCACTGCCTAATTTCTTATCAAGTAGTCTAAGGATTTAACAGAATCAAAAGAATCTTAGAATGCAAGATAGTGTTTGAATATAAGAAATCAATGATATATTGAACATGAGTTACTCACAACAGCACCGTACTCCAGTCTTTTCTTCTTCCCATTGAGAAGAATATTTCCAGTCATGACCACGTTTTTTGACAGTCTCCCTGCACCAACATCAAGGATTTTAAATATTCAAAAAGTGTGCCAGCAATAAACAGTAAAAATAATGTACCCTCTAAAAGAAGCAATATCAACATATATTGGAAATGAATCCAATGACTTCAATTTAGTTAGACACCATATCATTTGCAAAGTTTAAAAAGTGCAATACTTCTATACAAATATAAGTCCTATCCATTCCATAGATTATTTGCTTGTATAACTTTATTTTAAAAACAAACAAGATTTCTTCTGGTTCATTATGAAATTTCCACAGCTAAGCACCCATAAAATTTCATTTCAGTTTGCTTCTTCTTCATGCATACCTTCCCACTCAAAGCATAATTAGGTCTAAACAACCATTCTGGTATCAAGAAAAAATCTACTTCTGTTATCTTTCTCAAAATGTTAACAATTGGAGTTGTCCTCTAAGGATTTTGAGATCAATTTTCTTTTGCCAATGGCTGAAAGAATGTTCATAGTACATGTTACCTGGTATGTGAATTCGAAACACAACAAATTCTTATCTATAATTTATGGTATCGCGATTAAAATTTCATCCGAATTCAAAGAAAAATGAAAAAGGAGAAACCATAAATTATTCCTGCATTTATCCTGCGGATTCTATTAGTGGGAGCCATGTCAAGGTTAGGTAGCACCGTTAGAACAAGATTGAGACCAAATCATATCACTATGCTACTGTGAATTATCACAAATAGATGAGCTCCAATGAGCAACCCAATGTAGAAATGGTCCTGTGCATAGACCACCTCGCATAAAGTGCTTTCTCATTCATGCATGGACACTTCAGAATGCCATAGTGATAACCTAACAGGGTATTTATGTATGTCTAGAAATACTTATGACTAAAGATATACTTTATCCTTATCCAAATTGAGAATTGCTAGGTGGATTAAATATGTGCTTTTCAATAACCCAGAAGGGGGAAAATCCCAAATAAGTAAACAAGTAGGAAAATTTTAGAGCTTAAATAGATATATAGAAAAAGGGAAAAGAGGGTAAATTCAATACTAGTTTTTTTGTTGAAAAAGATTGAGCATAGGAATACTAAATTACATGAACTAATTAAGACATATAGTTATAATTGAATTTCCTATTCCCTTTAAAGAAAAATTTGTCTCTAATGTCCATAAAGAACAAATTTAACTTTCCCTCTTCCGCTGAAATCCTGAGTGCTCCATATATAATTGGTACCAATAGTAATTGTTTGAAGGAACATCCTACCCCACCAAGAAAAAGAAGCACCCTTTTTCTCACTTGGCCACAAAGTGAAAGTTGAAATAGAATCAATTAATATTCTCATAATTAATCAATAAAAAGTCCCAAATATAAACCCAACATGGAATGATCTGATTTTCAATACCCAATCACCTAAAATGTCATGAGAATTGATCTTCCACTAGAAAATGGAAAAAGACAAGACAAGCCTATCCCTAAAGTTAATACCTTTTGCCCTGAAAAAGCTCAAATCCTATCTTATTCAACTCCTACATGTTAGCACATGAAGGGAATAGATATAAGTAAAGCTATCGATAGATAGAGAGAGAGTCTAGCTAGAAAACCTGCTAGTGAATCCAGAAGGGTGGATTTGCCAGAACCAGAAGGACCCATAATAGCCATGATTCTACCAGGCTCAGCATACCCATTAAGCCCATTAAGCAACCTCTTAGTTGGTCCCTTGCCAAAGTTTGGCAACACCACTCTTAGATCTTCCCAAACCAAGTAGCTTCCCCTCTCAAGACCAGTACCACCGTATGTCACCGCTCTCTCAGCAGCAGCACCCAAGTTGCTGCCATTTCTGCCGCCTCTATTGCTTCCACTGGCCGCTTCTATTTCCATAGTGGCCTGAAGCTAAAGAAACTTGAGCACAAGATGAAGGGTAACATCTAAAAAGTTGAAAAAGTAGAAGAAAAAGGGAAACATCTCCATACCTATCTACTACTTAGTGACTCAACAAATACCAAACAACTAACTATCAATGCTGCCATCAATTCAATTAGGAGCATATCAAAATTATGAAGAGAGAGAAAGAGAGCGTTGATGGTTAGCGTTTGAACAGATCAGAACCCACGTAGGTGGCCAGTAAATGAAATTAATGTGGGAAGTTACATGTGCCGAGGTGTGTAGTGTTGTAGACCATGCTTGTCATGGCACCATTATGAATGTTGCTTTCAGTGTGCAATTAGGTTAATTTACTATTCCATTTGAGAAAATTCGTTTTCTAGTAGATAGCTGTAGATCATGAGCCAACTAAGTAGTTTAAGGAGTTATTATTATGGGTATCCGTTGAAATTAGTTAACACAAAGAATTTGCAATTGTTTTTTTCTAAAACAATATGTCGGTAGCTGTCCTTCTTGTTTAAGATTTTCTACCTACAGTTGTAATTTTGGTCATCGGTCCTCCTTCTTTAAAAGTAAACTATTTAATTTATTTATATTCATAAAATTTATAATTTTAGTCTTTTTTATCTTTAAGCAAAAATTCTTAGATTTATTTCAAGGTGTAAAATTCTCTATTCATAATTTCATCGTTCAGATTGAATAACTATCTCTTGTAAACCTTTGTACAAAATTTCAGCTTGATCTAACAATAAATGAGTCTAAATCTCTGGTTAGATAAAAACTTATAATTTTGTTATTTTGGGCTGAGTCCCATTATTAGATCGAGTTGAAATTTTGTGGGAGGTTCGCAAAGCTTATATATATGTATAAACAATATATGGTATTTTTCATACTTTTGGAAGTGTCTGAGACATCTATAAGAAAAGCAACTCTTGTAAAATATCTCTTGTATATTTTAAATTATATCACTTAGAACTTTAATTTTTAGTTGACTTATAATTCGTTTGATGTGCCATGGGAGCCTTATCATGTTCAAGTCATCAAGTATGTTATCAGTTACTTGTAAGTTTCACATCAACAATGTTATAGTATATAGGTTTAAATGTATTGTAGGTCCCTATATCTTGAACGAATTTTAATCAAATCCCTATAATTTTTTTTTTGGTGTCTTTAAAGTTTGAATTTTTTTTTNTTAAAGTTTGATTTTTTTTTTTTTTTTTTAATTTGGTTCATGCTCCCTAGGTTATAATTTCGTCAGTTTAGTACTGACATAGCAAATGATTTATCCATGCGAAAATAGATGAAGCTTACGTGCGCCAAAGTGACACATATTGTACCCATCAAATGCACATAAAATGCATGTGGCTCAGTTTTCCCTAAATTGATAGAAATTAGGGTGAGGAGAGATAGATAGAACCCAATTTTTGTGTCACGCCAACTTACTTTATTGCCACATAGACAAACCATTTGTCATGTAAGCATTAAACTGTTAAAGTTATAATAACTAGGGATGACGGCAGAGATCCAATTAAAAAAATTCAAATTATAAGGACCCAAAAAGAGGAAAAAAAATATAGAGACCTGATTTAAAATTGGTCCAAACTATAGTACCTTACAATACATTTAAACCTAATATATATAGTTAGGAAGCCACTATTTTTACACTCTATTTTGCTAATGACACACCTTATTTAATGTCTAAATATGATATAGGCGAAATTATATTCAATTAATATGGTTAGTTTTTAACTTTGACTAAATTTTTTTTATATTAAATTAGGGTTTTTACAATGTACTATTTTTTTTTAATATTAAATGAGAGTAAATTAGTTTATATTATTTTGAGACATAAAATATGTTGTGGCATTAACAAAATTGAGTATAGAAATAATGGCTCCTTATAGTTATTACAAAAATAAATCAATGAACTTTCTCAAAAAAAAAATCTTAAAAATCTTAGATTCACTAATTACATGTTTCCCTAATCTAATATTATATGTGTGATGTCACAATGTATCCAAAGGGTAGCTGCAACATAAATGACAAAACAAAAAGAGATTTTAAGTTTTCAAAAAAAACTTGGAGTTGTCACTAATTATTTTAGAGAAATAAGAGAGATAATTGAAAAACCCTTTTGAATTTTTGAAAACATTGGTCTACGAACCAAAGAAGGTTTAGAATTTAGTTGTGTGTGGAGAAAGTGTTAAACACCCTACAATGCCCGTCTAAAAGACAATTATATGAAACTAGTTGTACAATTTATTATGGCCATTATGTATTTTGAATATCCCTAAAAAAGATTATATGAAAAGGAAAATAAAGACTAGAACGAGATCCACTTTTATCTTTATAAACGCAAGAAACGAAATGAAATGAAGAATTTATTTAAAGTTTGTCTTAACTTATTTCATCTATAAGCTCCTTAATACCCTAATTAGAGATCAAAACTTTCGTAATTCATTGTTTTTTTTTTTTTTAAATGGGAACAATTTCTTTTTAAAAATAAAATGTACTTTTTTTTTTTTCAAAAGGAACTTTGTTCTTTCTACTATGGTTTTCCTTTTTGGTCTCTTTTTTAGTTAAAAATTGCATTTTTTTTCTTCATTTTTTCTCTTTTGTGAAACAAGACCAAAGTAGTAAATAAAAACTAAATAAATTCCTTTTAAAAAATAAAAAAGTACTTTTTTTTTTTCAAAAGGAACTTCGTTCTTTCTACTCTGGTTTTCCTTGTTGGTCTCTTTTTTAGTTAAAAATTGCATTTTTTTCTTCCTTTTTTCTCTTTTGTGAAACAAGACCAAAGTAGTAAATAAAATCTAAATAAAACTAAAAATAAGGAGAAAGAGTAAAATTGCTAAGTGTAAGTAAAGGTAAAAAAAAAAAAAAAGGATCACTCTAGCCTCTAATTTCTCTTAAACCAAATTATTCAATAAAATGTTTCAAAATAAAACTATAAGTAATCATGCATAAAAATAAGATAAAATGGATACTTAACAGAAATTAAACGTGTTATGCATGCATCTGGCGAATTGCTAAGTCATTCCACTTGTTTCTCACATAAAGCGTCCTACGGGGTGATGCTTAACTTCGCCTAGGTCATATTGAGAAAACTATCCCATTTAGGATCACTTGCCCTATTCTTTCATGACAAGTGAAGGGCCTACAAACAATCTACTCAGCCAAGTACATACCTAAATAAATGCAAATGCATGAGTTTACAATTTTTTTTGTCTAAAAAAGGGAGGGGGAAATCATTTGGTAATTTACAAGAAATAATAAATTAAAAAAAAATTGCTTGCTATCATCCAAATTAATCTTCGGTCTTGAAGCTTCTAACTTGCCAAAACATCCAATGTCAAATAACTCCACCTCACCAATGTAATATTCATCAAGAGTTTGCTCACAAAAATCAAAAGAGAAAACAAAAGTGAGTGGTAATAAAACCATAATAAATTTAACATAACCACACCTAACCGAGTCGAAGACAATATCACTAGCATTTAGCTTCATATGAAACCAAACCACCTAGACTAGCCCACATCCATAAATCTGAGGCAGCCCATAATAAATGAAGCAAATCAAAGCAACAACTTTGGCTTAAGGATCCAAAAACAGTCCTTAATCAGTCCAAACAGCCAAGATTATACCAAGAATAGCTCTAATTTTAAGTCAAAAATCAGTGCATGATCAAACCTAAAACAGCCACCAAATAAAAGTAAAAATAAACAATATGAACATTCTCTTTAAGAAACAGAAACCAACCCACCCCCAATAGGCAATTAATCCAAGATGACCCCCATTTAGAAAAGCAAAAAAACAAACCAAGATCAGTAAACAAAAAGCTCAAAACAACCTTTATTTAAATACCCAAATGAACCCAAATTTTGATCCAAACTACCAACAAATTTACACCATAAAAACAGCCGTGAGATAGATGGGACAACATGTACAAAGCTGGACAACTCATCACTGATGCCTAAACAAAAAGCTAACAACCTTGAAAGACACTTCCAGCAATACCACAATCGCCATCAAAACAGCACTAAAACATTCCCCATTTAAGCATCAAGATTAGTGATAATTATCCTCAAACAGCTTTCAAACATCAAGAATAACCTCATGTTTTATTCTAAACAGCTAAGAAAAAGGTAATCACAAATTTTATCCTAGAGCTGTTATAAATGAGAGGGTATTATTTACGGGTAGCCACAAACTTAGCAATGAATAGATGAATACAGTCTTGTAGACTTCTTCGAATCAGCATTACAACACTTTCCCTAAAAGAAATGCATTGGTAAAACAAAGAAAAAGGGACATGAGTTCAGCCATACACATACCCTCCAATCAATTTACCATTGACACAAAAGCAAAAATAACAACAATATCAAATTCAGAATTTGAGCAATGTTAATAAAAATGAAGCTGGTCTGAGGATAAAGATAATAGGAAGATTAATCGCATGATTTCACCATCACATGATACAGAAAAAAAAAAAAAAATCAGAAAANCCATCACATGATACAGAAAAAAAAAAAAAATCAGAAAACTTAATATGGCAGAATGAGGCAGTAAAAAAAAAATACCATTAGCTCAAATACACGTATACATCCTTACTAACAAATATCCATGGCCCGGGTCTCAAAAGCAAAATCCAAAGAACCAAACTCAAAAAGAAAAAACTTTTAGGATTATACATGTACTGAATTGAAACCAAACCAATATTCCAAAAATATAAGGGAAAACCAGCCAAAAACCATAGGGAATAAATGGTAGAGCAACTGGTAAACCTGCAGCCAAACCAAAATTCATGCCCAACTCGATTCCACCGTTAACAATCGAGTTTCAAGTAAAAATCTAGAATATCTGGTTACCAACTCTAATGCAATAAATATTAGAAAACATGCTTGAATATACACAGGCCAAAAATAGAACTGAAATGTGCCCATTGTGCATCTAAAACATCAATCACTGAGTTGAAATCCCCAAGAGTTATAACAAATAGTAGGTCAAGAGCATGAACCAACAAAAATATCACATGTTCAAGCAGAAACCTCTATTTCAACCATAATTTTTGCACACCCAAACTATTAATCGGCACCAGCCTTTTTTTTTTTTTTTTAAAAAAANAAAAAAAAAAAAAGAGGAATCAATCACTAAGTGAATATATCTACCCAATAAATGGAAAAAATAACCACCAATGTACCGGACAATGAAGAATATTATCTGATAAGCCAAAAACGAGTAGGAATCTCAAAGTTTATTGCTTATAAACCAAAACTAGTCAAAAATCATAAGCAAATCCATGACAGAGTGGTTACCTGAACCTGAAGATGGTAGAGATTAACCCAAATTTCTACTGTGAGGCTTGCTACTGGTCCGAATCAAAGTGGGTGATTCTAATACGGTGGGCCATAGAAGACTTAGTAGTAGAACTAGAAGGCCTAACCCATAATTTCATGGGGGTGCATGGCACATGCAAGGGTAATAGCTATATGGTTTATCTATCTAGTAGCAATAGTTATATGGTTCAGCTAGTAGAGTCGTATAGCAATAGTAGAGTCCCAATAGAAGTCTTTATGGGTAGTAGTTGTAGTATAGTGGGAGTGTGATAGTTCTGCTATTTAAGCATAGGAAGTATGGTGTAAAGGCATTCAATCAATAAACTACAGTTTAGTTACTTGAGTTGTAACATTTGGTATCAGAGCCAAATGGCAACCCAGAAAGAACGACTTGAGCTTTTGGAAGGAGAGGTTGCAGGCTTGACAGAAAACGTCCAGGGAATAGACGAAGGAATGCAAGGAATGAGAGTTTCCATGAACAACCAGTTCAAGGAAGTTAACAATCAGTTTAGAGAGGTGAAAGATGTGTTGGCCAAGTTACTAGGCCAAACTCAGAGAAGGCAGATGGAGGACGAGTCATCCAAGGTAGCTGACCAGCATAAGACGGCGGAGAACAACCATGCACTGCCATGATACATTAAGATGGACTTTCCTCGCTATGTGGGCACAGACCCAATGGAATGGTTGCACCAAGTACGCCAATTCTTTCAATACCAAGGAACCTTAAATGATCAACGAGTCCCTTTGGCTTCCTTTGACATGGAGGGCGAAGCCAATCAATGGTTATAGTGGCTGCAACACACGTACGCAACAAAGAACATGATGGTGACATGGGAAGTATTCGAACAGGAACTAATCACTCAATTTGGCCCTACGGAGTTTGAAGACTTTGATGAAGCACTCACACAGATTAAACACGCTGGCCCTTTACGCAACTACCTGCAAGAGTTTGAGCGGCTAGCCAACCGAGTACAAGATTGGCCCCAAAAGGCTTTAATTGGCGCTTTCATGGGTGGACTGAAGGAAGATCTTTCCGGTGAAGTACGAATACAGAGACCTAAGACACTACGTGAGTTAGTAGACTATGCCAGAATGCGAGATGACTTGCATGCTCGATGACCCAGGCCAATGCGCACAAGCGAGCGTGCTATTGAGCATGGGCATGAGACGACCAACACCTTGATAGAAAGAAAAATACTACCAAAGGTAAAGAAACTCACCTGGGCCGAGATGCAGCATCGGCGAGAGAAAGACTTGTGTTTTAATTGCGATGAATAGTTAATTGTGGGTCCCAGGTGTAAAAAACCATAACTCCTCATGCTAGATGCCCATGAACCCCTTGTAGAAGGAAAGGAGGTCGATGACGAAAATGTAGAGATAGAAATCTCCTTACACGCCCTCTCTGGATGGACCAACCCATGAGTTATAAAACAGGTTTTAGAATTGATCCATGAGGACAAGGAGTCACTTGAAGGGCGGGGGAATGATACGGTGGGCCACAAAAGACTTAGTAGTAGAACTAGAAGGCCTACCCCATAAGTTTCATGGGGGTGCATGGCACATGCAAGGGTAATAGCTATCTGGTTTATCTATCTAGTAGCAATAGTTATTTGGTTCAGCTAGTGGAGTCGTATTGCAACAGTAAAGTCCCAGTAGAAGTCTCTATGGGTAGTAGTTGTAGTGTAGTGGGAGTGTGATAGTTCTGCTATTTAAGCATAGGAAGTATGGTGTAAAGACATTAAATCAATAGACTACAGTTTGGTTACTTGAGTTGTAATAGATTCTCTGCCATTGTACCCTACCGTTGTTCTACTCCTCACATTCTTTGTTTCTACTCTGCTTTCTTTTCTCAATGTTCTCGGTCTCCTTCCCTTCTCACTTGCACTATGCTTCCCTTTTTCTATCTCTGCTCTTTCATCTTCTCCTTCCTTGCCCTCATCCTCAATCAAACACTCCTTGAGCTCCCCTATCTATTTCCCTTCATGCTATGCTTTTTTTCTCGGTCTCTCCCTCTATCACTCTATGCGGCGTCCTTCTTTCCTCCTTCTCTTCTTGTTTATACCATTCTCACCGTACTGCTACACTATAATTTTTTAGTTTTCCAAAAATGCTCCTTGTGAGTAATTTACTAAATTACCCCTATTCCGTAAATCTTATCTAATTCTCTTGTCTCTTCCTCCCTTTTTTTTTTAGGAAGCATGCTTTACATGTACTTAACAAAATAAAAAAGACCAACAATCAAAATTTTTAAGTAAAATTAAAAGGAAACCAAATTAAAATGATTTTGCACATTTTGTGATCTTTGTTTCTAAAAATCAAACAAATTAAAAATAAGGTTTCAAACAAAATATGGCGTTTACATGCGAATACATGAAAATTCACTACAATATGTGAGAAATGGAAATTAATGCTTTTGACTTGAGTAACTCTTATATTAGAAACCCTCAAGCAATGTTATCAAAATTGTGAGTCAACTCGTAGAATTGTATGAGTGTGAGATTCAAATTTGAGAAAACAAGTTGACTCGCATACAAACTTGTCACACCTGAAACTAGTAGTAAAATTGGCACAAGATCATAAACGCGCATAACTTGAGTTGAATTGTGATTTTGCTTCCTAAATCTTGGAAGGCCATGAGGCCTTCTACTCTCCTTCTTTAGTCTTTTTTTTGTTCAATGTTGTTGTAGTCTCAAGCTTGGTGGGTGGGGTGTGGTAAGAAAGCACAACCAAGTAGAGGTTTCCTTAGTCACAAGGACGACCAAAGAGGACCTTTGAGCACAAAATTTTTGCCAAAAATGAAGAGACATTGAGAAAAATACAAGAAGCCATGGAAGAAAAGAAGAGCAATGGTTATGGAGAATAGAGCTATGGGGGTCTAGGTTTGGGGTAGTAGTTGTGGTTAGGGGTGTAAGAGACCAATTAAACCCAACTTGAACTGACCAAATTGAGTTGAAACTGACCAAAACTGACAAGAATCTGTCGTAATCAGTCCCAAATTGTATGGAACCAATCCGGTTGGTTTGGTTTTTGGTTTCAAAAAAAATTGAACCTACAAAAACCGAACCAATTTGATCATATTATATATATACTCTATAATATATATGATTAAAATATGTTGCAAGTCCCCAATTTTTAGTTGGGTCCATATAGTTTTTTTCTGTACATACAACTCTATTAGTTTAATGATGACGTGGCGAATGTCTTGGCCATGTGGTATTCGATATGGCACCAACTTGGCAAAAAAACATATTTTGCAGGTCCTTATAAATTGACTCAATTTTCAGTTGGGTTTTTATAGTTTTTTTTTCATCGATTGGGGTCCTTTAAGTATTAAAAATTTCTAATTGAGTCCCTGTTGTCACCCTCCATTATAATTCCATTAGCACTTAACTAAAGTCTTGGCTATATGGTAATATATGCATATGTCTTCCTCCCATCTCCACTCTAGACCACACCAACCCTCTCTCCACCTCTTCTACTTCCCTTCTTCAACGACCACCACCACAAGAACCATTTCCACTTCCATTGTAATCCTTTCCTCCGCCACTACCACCATTTACCCTCTCAACTCCTTTGCTGCCACCCCCATCTTCTCCGCTTTCATTTTCCCTTCCTTTTCCTCCGATGTACTCTCCCATATGCAAAGAGCCTAGCAAAAGAGCCTTCATAATGGTGGTAACACCTATAAAGACCAAGAAATCCCTCTTCTCCGTCAAGGTTGGTCTTGCACTATGGCGGTGTTATCATGGACGTCGTCAACACTGAGCAAACTCTATTAAGCACAAATCGAGTTTCAGGTGGTTGGGCTTTGATGGGTTCAGTCGAAGCTTCATTGAACTTGACTTAAATAGCTAGGATTGATGGGTTTGATAAGTTGCTTCTAGGTCAATGGAAGTGTCGATGGTGAAGGAAACCGGGAGGAAAATGGGGAGTACTAATTAACTTAATGAGTAAACCTACATTTTGGTTCTTGAAAGATTCGAGATTAGACAAAATCGTCTCTGAAAGATACAAAACAATAAATTGGTCCTCTAAAGATGCAACATCCATAACAAAATGGTCCTCCGTTAGTGTAGTTCGTTAACAGGTGACAGAAATGCTGACATGTCACTGTTAAATGCTTGCGTGGCATGTTAACTGCTTGCATGGTAGTTTAAGTTACCACGTGGATTATAAACTCAAAACCTCTCTCTTCCCCTCCTCTCTCATTTCTCTCTCTCTCTTCCCTTCCTCTCTCACAGAACCACCCTCATCTCTCATCTCTTTCTCTCTCTCTCATCTCTTATATCTCTCTCTCTCTCACTCTTTTTATTGTGAGCTACGGGGTGAGACAGTTTATTGATTTATTGTTGAATCCTCTAGAAGGGTGAAGCTGTTTTCACGTCCCACCAAAAAAGCATGAATACACACCAAACTTTTGCAGATATATGTAAAGGAACAGATGCATACAAACATGTAAGACAAAGGGTACGTCAAAGTTCATGGTGGTGCCTAGTTTTCGAAGGTGGAAACTAGCTAGATATGTGAGTATTGATTTTAATACTTAAATAACCGAATAACCACTAGTATTTGTGGATATCAAAACAGGTTCAAAAGGCTTCACAAAGTTTAGAACAATGTCGAAGCTGGTGGTCCTATAGGTTAAGGAGAAAGTGAAAGTTTACATTTCCACCAAAATGAAAAAAAAAAAAAAAGGGGAAGCTTTGCATCAGAGCGCAATATCCATCAGAAGCAGAAATTGTGGGCATAACTAGCTACAATAAAAAGCCAATCCATTCCTGCATAACCGTAAGCTGCAACAGAAACCCAAGTGCATGGCAACACTGAGTTGACCCACCGAGTTACATATACCCCATTCCTTTATGCATGCAATGGTCTTTGGTCCTTCACTTTTCATACTATTTTTTTCCTTCTTCCTCCCCTACCCTCATTGCTACAGGGAAGACAACAAAGTGTGTGGATAAGCTAGCCAACGAAGGTCATCTTTGTTTAAGAGATGTTTTGAGAGAGGATTTTATGAGTTTGGCTCAAGAGAGAGCTGTTGTTTTTGTTAGTCTGGTTTTCTTTTTTTGAGCACCCCGTAGCTTACAATAAAAAGAGTGAGAGAGAGATGAGAGATGAGGGTCGTTCTGTGAGAGAGGAGGGGAAGAGAGAGAGAGAGAGAAATGAGAGAGGAGGGGAAGAGAGAGGTTTTGAGTTTATAATCCATGTGGCAACTTAAACTGCCATGCAAGCGGTTAACATGCCACACAAGCATTTAATGACGACACGTCAGCACTTCCGTCACCTGTTAACGGACTACACTAACGAAGGACTATTTTGTTATGGATGTCGCATCTTTGGAGGGCCAATTTTTTGTTTGTGTCTTTTAGGGACGATTTTGTCTAATCTCAAATCTTTCGAGAACCAAAATGAAGGTTTACTCTAACTTAATTTATATAGACTAAATATGTTGATAAATGAGTGATTAACAATTAAAAAAAAAAAATTGTTTTGTCATTGGCACCACATCAAATACGACTATTTTGATATAGCTAAAACCTTAGCCATATCATCATTAAACTGATAGAGTTATGACGGGAGTGACGACATATCCCAATTATAATTTTTTAATATTTAAAGAACCCCAATCAACAAAGAAAAAATTATAGGAACCTAATTGAAAATTAGATCAAATTGTAAGAACTTGTAGAATATTTTCTTGCCACATTAGATATCACATGATCAAAACGTTAGCCATGTCATCATTAAACTAATAAAGTTACAGGGATAAAGGCAAGAACCTAATTATAAATTTTAAATATTTAAAGGACCCCAACGAAAACAAAACAATAGGTATTCAATTGGATTGGGACCAACAATATATTTTAACCTATATTTATTATGAGAAAACCTAACATGTTTCATTGTTGTAGCCTATTGATCTATTGATTCTTTGAAAAACCTGGTAAACCAGGTTCAAACCCAGTTACGCTTGAATCTTGCCTCCTCATCTTCTTTTCTTTTCTTTATGCAACATCTCTCCCTCCTTGCTCCCTCACAACCCAAAATCCGTAGATCCCCTCTCATGGCGTGCCTCTTCTCTCCACCCCTCTTTCTCAGCTTTTAAGGGTTGCAAGGTACCCGACGCCGATGGCTAGCAACGCTGGCCAAAATCCCTACGGCACCTTTTTCTCAACCTTTCAACTTTCAAGGTTGCAAATCTAGTGGAGATCCCAGTTGATGTTGCTGATCTTTAGGTATTGAAATTTGATCTTTGCTTGTTCTATTTGGGTATATGATCTGTGCCTATGTGGTATGAAAATATCAATACTCGTGTATTGCTTTTAAATAATAGCTGAAACTCCTTCCTTCCTCACATCTTGTTTCTATTTGGATTTTATGTTCATGTTGTTTGAGAACCGATGGAAACTGACTGAACCGAAGCCCCAAAAGTCAACATTTATGGTTAGGTTCGGTTCAGTTTTAGGATTCGAATAACAAAAATTGAATTCTCAACATGTCTGAACCAATGGTGGCGGTTTGGCTTGAAAAATGGGTGAAACTGAACCGAACCAATTACACAGGAATTGTTTTCAATCATTTTAATATAATTTTTTTATGCTATTGCATATTACAACTACAACAATAAATCATTAAGTAACATGATTGTAATGGATATTGCAACTCCATTAATAGATAAAGAGAAAAATTAACTAGTTAAATATTGTTTTTAGAATAATAGTTAAATGTTAATATCCATATATAGGCTAAATTATACTTTGGGTCCATGAACTTTACACGTTTTTTTATTCACATCTTTGTACTTTCAATTGTTTTAATTGTAGCTTAACAATTTAAAATTTTTAATCAAGTCCATATCTTAATGGAGCCATTAAAAAGATAAACAGAAGTTGTTGACATGTGAAAAATATATTATTATCAATGTATTTGTGATGACATGGCAATGAGATATATTAAGGTGGAAAAATTATTAATAGGGTTAATAACTATAGCCATCTAAGAAGAAAGTAAAAACAAAAATAAAATGTCTCTGCCCTTCCTCATTTTCACACACAACACTAAGGGTTTGTTTGAGAGTTTGAAGTAAGGGGAAAGAAAATGAGAGGAGAGGAAAAAGAGGGAAAGGAAGAGAAGGAAAATAGAGGGATTTTTCCTCTCATTTGTTTGGATGATTAAAATGAACAAAATGAGAGTAAAGAAAAGAAAAAGTCTTATTGTAAAATATTTTTACTAGTTTTACCCTTTATTATTAAACTAGACGTATTTAATATAAAATTAAATAATATAATAGACATATTTAATAAAATTAATAGACATATTTAAAAAAAAAAATAAAAGAGTATAATAGTCATTTTAACGCATTTCTTCTCTAAAACTCCAAATTGGAGGAATACAATAATGAATCAAAAAAGGAGTGTGCGGATCAGTCTCCTCTCATTTTTTAAGATAAATCTTCCAAATAAGGGAAAGAAGAGCTTTATTCCTCTTTTCTCCTTTCCTTTCTCCTTCAAAATAACTCCCAAACAAACCTTATGACAAAAATAATCAAGCCCAATGCCAGCGAGCTCAACGGAAAATTTGATGAGTTTAAGAAAATCGAACCAAACCGCTCAAACAGCCAGAATTGAACCAAACAAGTGCTCTATTGGTTTGGTTTCTTTACCTTCAAAACCAATTGCCTCTGCCTCTTCAATTAACAGTTTTGGGGATTCCAAACCGTCGATGATATATGCTATATCATAAATTATAATATATTATCCTTCCCCCTATACTACGTTGTTTTGCCCCTCCCTCCTTTCCTTCTTTGATCAAATATGGCTAATGCTAATTGCTAAGTGAACCCTAACCCTCTCGGTCTTGGCCTCTCTGGCTCTCTCAGACTCAGTCTTGAACTCTCACCTCTCTTTGTCTCTGCCTCTCTCACTCACAGTCTCTCAAATTCCCAATCCTCATATCAACCAAGCAACCTCTCGATTTCAACTCCTCTCGCTCTCATCTAAATCAATGCCGGTGGCATGGTGGCTAGGGATGGCAATGGGGCGGGGCAAGCAGTCCCTGTCCCCATCCCCGGACCCATCCCCGGCGGGGATTTTTCAGCATCCCCATCCCCGTCCCACTAAATCCCCATCTGCCCCATGCCCCGCCCCATTTACCCATACAACCATACTTTTTTTAAATATACACAATTTACAAGTTTAATCTATCGATCACGATTTCTAATTAAAATTCAAGTTTAATCGAACAAAATAATATAAATAATGCTCAAATAACATCATCAAGAATTCAAGATATACTCAAGCAACAACAATAACATAAATAATATTCAAACAAAATTATAAAAATTATTCTTAAACAATTATAAAAGTCAATAAGAAATCATAATAAGTACAAAAGGCTCCAAGCAATTAAAATAAGTACAATTTATGAAGTTCTAATGTTGGTTGAAGTTGAACCACTCTCCATATTCTACAAAACCAACAAAAAAAAAAAGAAAAAAAATTTAGGTTTGGGGAAAATAGAACTCAAGGTCGAGGGACTGAAGGAGGAAGGGTCAGGTCAGTGTGTTGGTGATTTAGTGTGGGAAAACCTTAGGCCATAATGACGCCGTTTTATGAAGAAATTTTTTTTTAAAAATTTATGTAATATATTTTATATATATATATATATATATATATATATATTATTTATATACAGTGCTGGGCGGGGCAGGGTGGGGCAGGGCTTCCCCATCCCCAGACCCGCCCCTATCAAATTACCCATAAAATTACTCATCTCCATCCCCATACCCATTTTTCTGCCCCATACCCATACCCGAACGGGTAAAAAAACCGGGGCCCCATTGGGTCTGGGGCAAATTGCTATCCCTAATGGTGGCTCTGAGGCTCTATTGTGGATAGTTGGTGGTACGGTTTCAACTCATCTACTCTCTTAACTCTTAAAGTATTTTCTAGTTTGTCTCTATTGTGTATAGTTGGTGGTGCGGTCTCAACTCATCTACTCTCTTAACTCTACTCTCTTAACTCTTAAAGTATTTTCTAGTTTGTCTCTATTGTGTATAGTTGGTGGTGCGGTCTCAACTCATCTACTCTCTTAACTCTTAAAGTATTGTCTAGTTTGTCTTTGGTCTCTGCTCTCTTAAGCAACCAAATGCTTAATTTGCATAAATAACAGATTTTGTCGAGAATAGTTTGGAGTTTAGTGTAATTCAATGAGTCACTAGAATTGAGTTTGGAGTTTATTGATTTTGTTTCTCAATTTCCAAAATTTGCTGTCCTATGGCTAGAGAACAACATCCAATCCATCCTCTTGGAACCCAAACTACGGGCCCTATAACACATGTGGGAAGCGCTCCTACTCTAGACAACAATGTGGTGCAATTGGACAGCCGCCCAGAGCAAAGAGCTGAGGTAAATCTAGAAAGAAAACCCTCTAGACCTCTTTCAATTGTTTGGTCTCATTTTACAAAGAATAAGGATACTAATAGAGCATTACGTGGAAAGTCTTAGTTCTAACAATGGGACTTCAATCATGAAAATTCACTTAGAATCTTGTTTCAAAAAATCCACATTGAAAAGTTGTTCAGAATTAAAAGGTTTAGTTTTGATATTAAACCGGAAGGTGAGGGGAATGATAAGACAATGAATTGTCTGATTTAATGTAGATTGACACTTGCTCAGATGATAATTGATGAGTTGTTATTTAAATTTGTGAAGAATGAAGGTTTTAGAGCCTTCATATGTGTAGCAGCCAATCTTCCAAGTTCCTTCAAGAGTAACTACTGCTAAAGATTGCATGAAACTAGTTTTGAATGAGAAAGCAAACCTGAAAGATTGTTTATCTTCTAGCTCTCAAATGGTATGTCTTACCACTGACACTTGAACTTCTATTCAAAACTTGAATTACATGTGTGTGACTGCGCGTTACATTAAGAATGATTAAGAATTGATTAAGAAGATAGTAACATTGCTGACCATAAGAGGGAAACAATATAGAAAGCTTTAGAGAAAACCATTAAGGACTAGGGCATTTCTAAGGTTTGCACTATAACCATAGACATTGCTCCACTAAAGTAGGTCTTCTTTAGTAACTTGGCAATATCTGTGATGAAATAGCACAAAGAGGACAATCAATATAAGATAAATATCTTCAAAACTAAGATTAAAATATCAAATTTGAAACTTCAATAAATTACACATTTAGCACCTAATTTAATTAAACCAAAGGAAAAAGAAAATAAACAAGTGAAAAAAAAAGAATAAAAAAGACTTCAACAGAAGACAACATATAAATTATATTTGCTAGTTGTTACAGTGACATATATACTACTCAACCAAATTGGAATATGGGAGTATTAAGAATAAGACCAAAAACAGAATAAAGGACAATACTTTAAGATAGAGGTTTCATGCTAGCCAAGGCATGATGCTTCAACGGAGTCATGGCAATGCATATAGACATACATATCTATCATCTTATGAACCAACCAACATAGACAAGTCTCATGCACTTAAAATGTCATTTGGATTGTATGCAATAGGTAAGAGAATGAAATCTAGTATTAGGTGAGATACAAAGAATTATAACACTAGGACATGCTAAGGCTTTGTTTGGGTAAACGGCTTATTTAAGCCCTTATGTAAGAAAGGCTTGTGTAACAACAATAAGTTCTTTTTAAATTAAGTTATTTTGTGTTTGGATGCATAATTTGATAAGTGCTTTTATGGTTAATATTAGTGTTTGGATATATAACTATAAGTGTTTTATACATGCAAATTACCAAAAAGGACCTTTATACATGTTAGATTATGTAGAGGAAATTTAGAAGTAAATTTTCAATCACAATCAACCAGAATCAAATGTGTGCATAATGTATTCCACTTAAGTGAATATTGTAGAGCAGAATCAAAAATCAAGGGGAAGGAATGGCTTCCAATTAGAATAGATGTAGAAATCTGATTCCAAACATCTGAAAATTCGAGGTCAATCAAAACGGTGTAGCGGATAGCAAACGAACAACTAAACTGAAGATCAACCAGCAAACAAGAAAAATGAAAGAATCAGTGATGGAAATCACTTTAATTGCATCCTTCTGTCAACCAATTGACAAGTGCTGATTTTGCTGAGTGATGAAGCAGATGAGCTGGGATGTTAATTGAGATTGACTCAAGGAAAACTAGGGAAAGAGAGAGATGGAAGGAGAGAGAAAATTTCCCACACTTGAATCGCCATTGGAGAGAATGAAAGTTGAAAATTGAGCTTTAGGTGGTAGTGGCTATATCTAAAGACTTCCATGGATATGCAAAATTTTCAGCAGATTCTCAAAAATAGGATTCAATAATCAGTTTATCTTCCTATCCCTTTCCACCTCTGTCAGTGTTTCTTCTCTCTTTGTAATCTCAGTCTCTCTATCTCACTCTTTTTCGGTATGGTTAATGATGGTTGATGGTGAAGTCGTGGAGAGATGACTCCGCCATGGTAGAGTAGAGAAACAAGACAGTTGGGTCTTTTGAATTTGCCATGCATGGGCAAGGGCTGAAATTCTTAATTTTTGTTAGGGTTATTTTTGACTAGAAATATCATAGAAACAACTACTGTATAAGCTTTTGCAGCCACTTATTTTGACAAGCTACATTTTTTAACCCCTAAAAATAAGCTCAAAATAGCTTATTTTATGCCATAAGCTGAAGTTATAAGTTAATGCAAACACTTATTAAATCTATATGTAAACACTTATAATAGTAGAGAAGCTCTAATAAGTCATAAGCTATGCTATCCAGATGGGCTTAAAAGTACAATATATCAAATTTTCCCCAATAAGTTGCTTACCATTTCGATCAATGAGAGCTCCAAACCCAGTTGGATAGCCAAATATCTTAACACTACAACAAATTTCCAAGATTCCAACGGAACTTTTCAGTTAAAATTTTACAAAATTCAGTTGGAATTTTGGATTCCAACGGAATCCGTGTCGTTAGAAAATAACCCGTTAGAATTGCATAATTCCAATAGAAAATTATTCCAACAGAAATTCCAACGAAATTTTACTGTTAGAATTCCTTTTTTTAAAAAAAAATTCAACGAAAAATTCCAACGGAATTTTACCGTTGGAATTTTTAAAATATTTTTTAATTTTTTTTAAAATTCAATTTTTTTTTAAATTCAATTTTTTTTTTTTTTTTGGGTTCTAAATTCCAACAGCATGGAATTACTGTTAAAAATTCTGAATTTTTTTTTTTGAAGTAAATTTCTAGATAATATTTCTTAAAAATCAAAACATACCATCTACAAATATCTTTTTCATGAAATAATTTCTATAACACAAATATCCAATTCATTAAATTTCAAATAATTACATTAAATTTATTTCTAATTGTTCAAAAGATTAGAGGAAGTAGAACATAAGCAGCTCCAATGATGTTATATCCCAT
>QAOA01008758.1:85768-99930 GCA_003255065.1 Cercis canadensis
TTGTTTCATAAGTGCAATCTTTTCAGCAGGGGTAGATATATGTATGCTGAAGTCAATAGCATCTCCCATGTCAGGACTCCGGTAGTAATTATTAATGCCCTTAGTAGCAAGAACATTGTTAGGGTATATAACCTTCTGATTGTCATATCTCAAGAATACGGTTGTCAATATGTTCATTTCTTCTACAACCACCTGAAATTAATTAGCAAAAGGAAAAATTAGGCAATGTCTAAATAAAAACAGAATCTGTAAACACATAAAGAGCACAACATTACCTCGACCCCATCAATTTGACACCTATCTCCCACATCAAATGGGTGCATGACAAACAGGAAAATGATTGCTTCAAATATAGTCTTGCAGGTATTTCCAAATATAAATGCCACCACCACAAGCTGTGAACTCACAAAGAGAAGAAATTTGGTGGTGGCAATTCCCATTATTGAGAGCACAACAACCAGTAGAATAATGGCGACTACAAAAGTGAGCATTCGATGAAGTTTATTCACTGCCGATTTGGTATCATTCAATGTCAAAGCAAGTGCTCTCCTCTCTCTGAAAGCATTGACCTGAGTTATTAAAATGCATGACATTAGTTTGCATTGGGTTTTGAATGCACTTGTGTGCCCTTGGGTGGGAAGATGAGGAAAAATTCTCTTATCAACATCTGAACTAGAGAAGTTCTATAAGCACCACTGACACAGATTCCCATTATAATCCCTTCTAACTCAGCTTTGGTAATATACTAATATAATACCTCATGTCAAAGTTTATAAGTAAATATTGTCAAAATTATATTAAGAATGCGATAAAAACATAAAGAAAGCGTTGTCAAATTTAGCTTCTTGCAAGTAAATGATCCAAGAACCAAACAAAAAAGAATGCATGTCGGCAAGCACCATATTTAGCGACAACAGGATATAAAAGCCACCCAGTCCTTCAAACTTAGCTTAATATGTTGCTTAGTACTAACCACCCAGTTCTTCATGGCAGATTTGCTGATTTTCTCTGACTCAGATGCTCCTTCAAAGAGATTCATGGTTTTTAGAGCTTCATCTTCTCTCAAAAAACGCTTCAAGTCCTCCAGGTATATGTGCCTGTAAAAAAGAAAACAGTAAACTAAATTAGTGAATGAAGATAGCTCAGAAATAAAGGATTCATAAACCATGGCAACTACTAGTTATTCAATTCAATAGTAATTCATATAAAATCATGTGATATTGAAGGCTGAACCTCTTCTTTATTGACCATCCCTTACTCTAGGACGTTTGGTAGACGAATTCTTTTTTCGTTTCTAAGAATTATGTTTCCTAGGAATAATGATTCACATGAATATTATAAATGTGTTTGGTTGACCATAAATATTTATGGGAATATTAGATAATATTTTCTGTAAATCTTTTATTCTCACATTTGATTCTAATATAATTTTTCTTGGAATCTTAGTATTTTTTTTCAAAAATATCCCTATCTATTTTAAATAAAAAAAATTACTTTCTATAATTAATAAATATTTATTTTTAAAAAATTTGTATTTTTGTTAAAAAAAAAAATTATGCATTATGCCATAAAATATGGGCCAGTAGTCATAATGGGCCAGAAAATATGGGCATCTACAATTACTAACTTGTGCAAGTCTTTTCCCAGCATTGCCTTTTCTCAAAGTTTTCTTTTGTTCAGTAATATCTTGTCTGATTTCTGGAGTTGTTGTTGCAGTTTGGGCTCTAATGGTTCCACACTTACGTTTCATTTCTGAAATGCCAGCAAATGAAGCCTTTTGACTGGATAAACAGGCACACGATACGAGTTTGCTTTGTAAACAAGTTAAGTTATTGAAGATGCCAAAAAGTCACGTTTATGTAACTTATCAATTTCAATAGAAGATGGCGAACCCAGTATACTTGGAATGTAGAATAGTGAAACGTAATGGAAGGAAAAAAGAAAAAGAAAAAGAAATTGATTTCAATTTCTACCCAGTATATATAGACGATACATTTCTTTGACGCTTTATAATTTTAATTTTTTTATACTTTCTATTTAATTTTGTCTTATGTATTCTTTTTTTAATTAATTTGTTTTAATTTTGACATTATTACAATTATATCATTAATGAACGATATATCTATTTTTTTACATCTATAAAAAAAATTTATGGTTATGGAAATCCAAGATTCTCAGCCCCTCTTATGAGAAAGTTTTGGTGAAAAATTTGTCTCAAAATCGTTCTCACAAATTTACTTTCTTGGGAATGTTTTAATTTTTAAAGAAGAAGAAGAAGGTTCCATGTTATCGACTCTGTATATCAGAGACACAGATTGCAAAGTCATAAAAAAGATCATGGTGAAAACTTAAACAAGTTATTAAAATCTTAGTTTATAAGGATTAATGAATAACCTGGACCCCCGACTAGCAACATTGTGAAATATTTTCTTTGCTGCTGCTTTAGCCTCATTTTCACTTCTAATCTGTGTGGTTTGTTCATCTTCATTGGCGGTATCAAGTATCTGCTGCTCCAGTGTAGAAAGAGCTCCATGACGGACCATATTCATTAACCTTTTCATATTCCAGGCAGAGACATTTTTCGGGTTCAGCTTATGCAAGTGATCAATAGTTATTCCATCCTTTGCCTTATCGGAAAGTGGGCCAGAAGACTTTCCACTTTTGAGCCTGAGTCTTTTCTGGAGCATTCTGCTCTTCGTCACTCTTTTGCTCTGGACTGTAGAGAAGGCAGTTGCGTTATGGTCAGGAGGGGGTATATTAACCCCAGCATTCTGCAACTTCTGAACCTCATTAACAAGCCTTTCCTCCTCTTCCCCTGACTTTTGGATTTCTATCAATGGTGCACCCGAGAGTGTTTCAATCACATATTGATTAAAAAGTGACTCCTGAATCCTATCAAAGTAGGTGCGTACAAGGAAAGAAGAAGCCAGCACCTTAACCACGAGAGTTTTCACCAACCATACCAAAGTACCCACCAAGAAACAGACCAAGATCTTGGTGACATTTTCAAGGAAATGACTTTTAGTCTCCCTCTGAACTCTCTTATCAAATAATATATGCCAAGCAATCAAAACAAAACCCAACCATAGACAATTTTGAACTGCCTTCCTGACACCATACACAAAATAGAGTACTCTCTTCCGCAAAAGGAAATTCCTTTCAATAAAGAATACCACTATCCGGATTACCCAATCAGAAACTAAGCGCCCACAAATTAGAACCAGAACCATCACCTCCCATTTCCATAACTTGAGCTTCCAGAGACTCTTATTCCTCAAATAGGGAATACAAAGCGAGCATATTAAAGCACCAACTATCAAAACCAAACTCAACCACTCAAGAAAAACCCATACGCTAAAGTGCCTCTTTTTGAACTCATCGGGTAGATCGTCTTCCAAAAATGGATCATCTTCACCATCATCCCCTTCCTTCCCCAGCATCCCCGAGAATATTTGACCCGACTAGACCTCCGGTCCTGTTCAGGTGACTTGCTTGAATTACTTCAAATGATTATGATTGTTCCATTTTCTAAATATACGATAGAAACTAGAGAGTCATTCCTCTGAATATTGTGCATTTGCAAAATATTAACACATCTACAACACATTTCAAACAAAATATTGGCAATTTTTTTTTTTTTTCCTGTAGAGTGTGGGAGTCACATTTTGAAGGAAGCACATATGAAGTGCCGCACTACCATAGTGCGGCACTCCACATGTTTGATAAGTAAAACACGTCTGATGGTAACATTTTTATGAAAAATTCCACTTTCCAGAAAAGTAGTTCATGAAGCTGTGATTGATATATTTCAAGTACTGAGCTACAGGTGTGCCTAGATTCTGTCATTTTAGTTGGTTGTTTCTCATGCTGTGATTAATGTAAAGCAGGCTAAGATGGAAGGTATCCTTATGTTTTGATGGCTAGTTAACCTGACTTAGACTGGCTATAGCATAATTTTCATTGTTTACAACTTCCCATTTCTTGGCGTGTCCTCTGCACACTTGATTTTTAGCTTGGCTGTGGTTAAGAATTATGCAGTTACTTCATCAAAATAAGAATGAGCTCTAGCTTTGTTGTCTATTTGTCAAACTCAATATAATTATCATGCTGCACGTTACAATCTGTATCATGTAGAAAATAGCTTCAAGAGAGGGTTTTGGCCACTAGATTGGTTCTAGTACTCTGCTTTCTTGAGACCTTCTGCGCTTTAGGGTGATTATGGAAGTTGCCTCCAGAGTCTAAATTTTTGTGGTGCAGCTGGTGTTCTTGGGATCTGGGAATCACAATCCAAAGATTAGCATAATTTTGGGAGGTGGGAACATGCTCCACATGTGCCCCCTCATAATGCGACTCCACTTTACAAAATGTAAAAANAAAAAAAAAAAAAAAAAAAAAAAAAAAAAAAAAAAAAAAAAAAAAAAAAAATCTGCCATAATAATGAAAATTGTTTGAAATGTGTCGTAGATGTGTCAATATTTTACAAATGCACAATATTTAAAGGAATGACTCAGAAAGTAGATGTCATTAAGGCTGGCAAAGGCAAAGAATTTGATGATACTAGTCTTTTAAGTCATTATTAGGTATTCACATAATGAGAGCAGTAACTAATAAATTTCTCTCAACAAATGTAACTCCAAAGATTCAAACTCATGACTTTTAACCTAAAAAGCCTTGAGACTCAGCCTACTCCCACTAAGCCAACACCTTGTTAGTCTTTTAAGTCATTATTGCAGCAGTCGCAGGAAGGGCAAGCACCAACCAAGCATCCCACTCCAACTTTCTCTCCAACCTTCACCTTTTTCACTTGGTTTCCCACTTCAACCACTTCACCCACGATCTCATGCGCACACCATAAATTTTACTCTAACATATACCAAAAAAAAAAAAACTCTACGAAATTTGAAGGGCCACATAAAATGTGATCCACATTGCCATTCAAAGGAGGAATGATACATCCATGCTCTCTTTTTTTATACATTTATTAAACTTGTGTATTTGACAACATTTAAGTTAAATTGGAATAACTAATAAAACTTCAGTGGCCGCTCTAGAATTTTAATATCATAACTCAAATTAATTTTAATTGAAAGCGGAGCCGCGAATAATTATAAACACAATATAAATATTTTACATGTCGATCTACTAATACTTATGATCACATCAATACTTAATAATTGATGAATTTTAAATGTTTATCAGCAATATTCAAGTGAAAGAGAAATGAAATATTTAAGAGGTGTAGATGGTATAGAAAATTTGAAGTTATACATAAAAGTTTCATGTGAGTTTAGAGGGGCTCTAATAAAATTCAAATATTAATTGCCGTATGTCTCGGTATAAAAGAAATGAAAAAAATTTAGATATGAATGTAACACTACTCCAAATAAAATGAGAACATATAATTAATGGTGAATGAAAGTAAAGATAGATATTATAAATGAAGAATCAAAAAAAAGAGTATGAATATTTGATATATGCATACCCAAGAACCAAAGGAAATGCAAAAATAAGTGATTCTAGCTGCCAAATATGAGGGGGGCAAACTGATAGAACTTTGCATTCAAAATCAACCTCAGTCCACTAGTTACTACTTCCTACACTCACGCACAACAGCTGCTGTTATCCTTTTAGTTATTGTTGCATTTATGTTATTGTAACAGTCAGCTAGGGTTAGGATTCTTTTATTTAAAATTCAAATCATTGTAAAGATGTATATATATACATCTACTGTATCAAAGTGAAATATACAGATTTTATTCCTTCATTTAATTCTCTACATGGTATCAGAGCTGTTTTGCTTAACAGCACACTAATTTTTTTTCATGGCAGCCAACAGCAACAGTACTGCTTCCTCTACTTCTTTTCTCACTGCTATAGTGACCCCATATGTTCATCATCAAGGCACCACCCTTATTTCCTTCACCGCTGCCCATTTACCCATCAAGCTCAACCAAACCAACTATGTTTCATGGCGTACTTTAACTGACGCCCTTTTTCTATGGACATGATCTTATGTCCTTCCTTGATGGAACCAAAACATATCCCTCTCCTACTATTCTTCCTAAAGGATTAGTTCTTCCTAATCCTGAATATCATATTTGGGTTCGTCAAGATAAATTTTTGCTTCATGCCATTACTGTGTCCTTAGAACCTGATGTTCTTCAGCTTCTTGGTAAGCCAACTACTTCCAAAGCTGCTTGGGACCATTTAAAAACCTTCTTTGCTAATCAATCCCGTTCCCGCCTCATGTCTCTGAAAGAATCCCTTTGGACCACCACATGTGGGTCTCTCACTATCAATGAGTACTTGCAAACCATCAAAAATTTGGTTGATGAAATAGCTCTCATCTCTATGCCTATTGATGACCTTGACATGGTTATTTATGTTTTAAATGGCTTAGGTCCTGAGTTCAAGGAAATTGCTAGCCCCATTTGAGCTAGAGATTCTCCAATCACTTTTGCTAAGCTACGTGACAAGTTGGTTGATTTTGAAAGCTATCTCAAGAAAACTGAACACAACAACCCAGTCCTTCTCACTGCCAACTTCTCCACACGCACCCCCCAGCCTTCATATAAAAAAAAAAAAAAATACTCATCCAGCAAGCCCTCTACCTACTCCAACCCCAATACTTTCTCCTCTCCATCGTCCAATCATTCACCCATAACCTGTCAATTATGTTCCAAGCCTGGCCACCCTGCAAATAGATGTTTTAAATTTTTTCCCAACCTTCACCCAAAGAAAAATCCTGCAGCCAACCCTACAATGTCTCAGCCCATCCTAAATTCCACTCCTTGGCTCCTTGATTCTGGTGCATCACATCATGTAACTAATGACACCACTTCTCTTTCTTCTAAGCATGAGTATCATGGCAACAATCACATGGTAGTAGGTAATGACTCAGGTTTTTCCATCACTAGTTTCACCACTCTCACTTCTCCCAAATCTTCTTTTAATCTTAATCATGTTTACTGTGTTCCAAAAATGAAAAATAATCTCATATCAATCTATCAATTTTGTCACTCCAATAATGTGTCCATAGAATTCTTACCTTCTTCTTTTTATATAAAGGATTTGACAACGGGGGCGCCTCTCCTTCACGGCTAGAGTAAGAACAACACTTACTCCCTTCCTCTCAGTGTTGGTTCGCTATCCTCACCTTGTCTCAATGTTGCTCATCCTTCATCATCCACCTTATGGCATCACAAATTAGGTCATCCACATTTTAAGATTCTTCAGCACTTGGCTGTCCACCATTCCATTCACGTCCAGCAGATCAAGATTGTATTTCTTGTTCTTGTAACAAAAGTCATAAATTACCTTTTAGTGTTTCTAGTCTTAAGAGTACTCGTCCTCTACAATGTATCTTTGTTGATGTATGGGGACCTTCTCCTACCATCTCTATTGACAATAATAAATTTTATGTGATTTTTATTGATTATTTCACAAAATATTCATGGCTCTTTCCATTGAAACAAAAATCAAATATTTTTTTAGTTTTCATAAATTTTAAACAATTTGCTGAATGTTACTTTAATCAACCAATTGTTTCCTTCTATTCTGATAATGGTGGAGAGTTCATAAAATTAAAATCTTTTTTAGCCTCTCATGGCATATCTTTTTTTTACTTCTCCACCTTATACGCCTGAGAGAAACGGTCTTGCCAAGAGAAAGCACCGTCACATTGTAGAAACATAATTATCTCTCCTTCATCATGCGTTCCTACCAGCTAAATTATGGTCTCATGTTTTCCAAACAGCCAATTACCTCATTAATAGATTACTCACTCCCATTTTAAACATGGACTCTCCCTACAAGCGTCTGTTTCATGAACCACCCACATATTCCAACTTGAAACCCTTTGGTTGCTTATGCTATCCATGGTTGCGTCCCTATTCCACAAACAAGCTTCAACCTCGTTCCAAACAATGTATTTTCCTTGGCTACTCCACTCATCATCATGCCTATGTTTGCTATGATTATCTCCACCATAAATCCTATTTTTCTAGGCATGTTAAATTTGTGGAGGATAATTATCCCTTCAAAAATTCCACCGAATTCTCTTCCCCTTATTTGGATTTAATTCCCATTACCTATTATTCTCTTCCACCTATTTTATCTCCAACAATCTCACATTCTCACTTCCACTCAATCACGTCTCTAGCTTTATCTTTGTCTACTTCCCAGTCAATGCAAACAACCTCCACCCAATCCTCATCTTTTCCATCCTCTAGTCACCTTCATTCTAATACTTTATCATTGTATACTCCTCCTTCCACTTCAAAGACTCATACGCCTCTTTCATCACCTTCACACACTTCCCAATCCCACTCCACCTCTTCAACTTTATCATATGCTTTATCACCTCATTCTTCACATTTAAATTTTCCTTCACTTATTTCAAAGACACATACGTCTCTTTTATCACCTTCACACACTTCCCAATCTCACTCCACCTCTTCACTTTTATCACATAATTTATCCCCCAATTTTTCAAATTCAAACTTTCCTTCACCTATTTCAGATTCTCTCAATCATCCCACGTCTCCTATTTCTCTTGAACCACAAACTGACTGCTCTCATCCAACCCTCTTCCATCACCCAACAAAATTATACCCCGATCCCAAAATAATATCTTTAAACCTAAACAACCTTTTTCTTTTCAAACCACAAAATATCCTCTTGAAACTTCTGTTGAACCAACATGTCTCACACATGCTCTTAAATCACCACATTGGCGCACTGCCATGTCACTAGAGTTTGATGCTCTACTCATTAATAGAACCTGGTTTCTTGTTCCTGTGCCTTCTCATGCCAACATCATAGGTTGTAAATGGGTTAATAGGGTCAAGAGAAAATCGGATGGCACCACTGATCGCTACAAAGCTCGTCTAGTTGCAAAGGGCTACTCTCAAAGGCCCGGACTTGATTATAAGAAAACCTTCAGTCATGTTATTAAGCCACAAACCATTAAGGCAGTCCTCACAATAGCCTTGCACAATCGATGGTCCCTAAAACATATGGACATTAACAATGCTTTTTTACAAAGTACACTCAATGATAAAGTGTATATGCAACAACCTCCGGATCATGTTAATGTCATCCATCCCCAGTATGTCTGTAAGCTCCAGAAAGCAATTTATGGTCTCAAACAAGCCCCAAGAGCATGGTACACTGAGTTAGCCAAGTTCTTTCTCTCATATGGCTTCTTTAATTCACTTTCTGATGGCTCTCTTTTTGTCTACAACAAAGATGGCATTATTGCATATTTTTTTAATATATGTTGATGATTTGCTCTTAACTGAGAATAATCACAAGTTTCTGGTAATTTTTTGTTCAAATCTTGCATCCAGGTTCTCCCTTAAAGACTTGGGCACACCTTCATATTTTATTTGTGTTGAGTTTCTTCCTCACCATGATGGCCTATTCTTGTCTTAGCATAAATATATTCATGACCTCTTGAAAAAATTTAACATGACTAGCACCAAAGGAGTATCCACTCCACTATCCACTTCTGCAATTCTTAAATTGGATGATGGTGCTGCACCCACTGCTGCCCATGAGTACCGCAGCATCCTTGGTGCACTACAATATTTGTCACTCACAAGACCGGACATAGGCTTTGTGGTCAACAAGTTATCACAGTTTATGCACAAGCCATTTGTTCTGCATCTTCAATCCCTTAAAAGAGTCCTCAGATACCTTAAGTCCACAGTAAATTTTGGTCTTTATCTCAATTCCACATCTCAACTTCATCTCTATGCATATTCTGATGCTGATTGGGCAGGTAATATTCATGACCGAACTTCTACTTCAACTTACTTAGTGTTCATGGGTGGCAATCTCATCTTTTGGTCCTCTAAAAAGCAACGCAACGTTGCAAGATCCTGCACTGAAGCTGAGTACTGTTCTGTGACATCCACCACTACTGAATTGCAATGGCTCCAAAATTTACTTGGGGAACTCGGCATCTCTCAGTTCAACACTCCCACCATCTATTGTGATAACATTGGTGTCACATATTTATGTGCTAATACAGTGTTTCACTCTAGAATGAAGCATATTTCTCTAGACTATCATTTTGTGAGAGAACAAGTTGCTGCCAAGAAATTACAAGTATGTCATGTGTCCACAACAAACCAACTTGCTAACAGTCTCACTAAACCGTTAGCCACCACTATGTTTTGCAAGCTAAGGTCCAAGATTGGTGTCTCAAATGGAACCACCATCTTGCGGGGGTGTGATAGAACTTTGTATTCAAAATCAACCTCAGTTCACTAGTAACTACTCCCTACACTCACGCACAACAACTGCTGTTATCCTTTTAGTTATTGTTGCATTTCTGTTACTGTAACAGTCAACTAGGGTTATGATTCTTTTATTTAAAATTCAAATAATTGTAAAGATGTATATATATACGTCTACTGTATCAAAGTGAAATATACAGATTTTATTCCTTCATTTAATTCTCTACACAACCCTTAGCAATCCTAGCATATGCACTGCACAATGCAACCTAAAAAAGAACACTGTTAGATCCCCTGAACAATTTACTGCCTTAGATCTATCAGCTTCCAGAAAAAGAGATGAATAGCACCCAAGTTAAACTCAGTTGTTCAAAGGAAATGCAATTATTAATATTAACCTTTAGTTCCTCGCTTTTGGTTCTCCGCATTGACAAGAGGAATACACTTACTAAATTAGCAGTTGTTGATTTGACAACATCTTCAGGACAGCTAGAGTAAAGCGCATTGAGGCAAATACCCATGGATGAATCATAAGCCATGTTTCTGCAGGTGAGCCCGTTGTTAACATTGTAAATGAAATAAGTAAATAATTTATTGAGTAATTTTTTTTTGGTCCACATAAAAAATTTCAAGCATTGCAAATCAATTGAAACATGAAACATATTCAATCTAGTAGTGCAAATTATATGACAAAAGCATTGCAAGCTGCAATTCAATTGTTAATTGGAAGCAAACTTCTATCAGCAAATCATTCGTGAGGGAGGCATCCACAGATTATTATTATTAAAGCTCAATCATAAGAAACCAAAAATACAAAAGTTAAAATATTCAAACCTGAACACAGGAAGCCCCTCTTTGTCCTCACTCAAGATAGTAGATATCGATTATATTAAATTCTGATAAGGAATGATATCATAGTTTGTCACCGTTCCAACGATGTGTGCAAAGTCAAAACATGCCTTCCAGAAATCCATAATTGTCAAACAATTATATCATCTAATAATACAAATAATTTATACAAATTGAGGTAAACAACTTGAATTCCATTTTCATCAACAAGCTCATACACGCACACATACATTTGTAGTAAGTAGTAACCATTACCCACCATATGCAGATCAGCACTCCCATCGCATAAAAGAGAACATGCAGCAGAAACAAATGACGCACTGATCAACCCTTCAACATAAAGTGTTCCTTCCGTTAGGAATTTACTGAGAAGCTTTAAAATCCAAGTTGCAAAAGGTTCCCATCTCCTTTTGCCACTCAGGTCAATCAATATACCAGACCCGTCAACTGGTTTGTTTCTTGCTGGGAGATCACCAATATGATTAGGATCAGAAAATATTTCAGTAAACAACTCACAAAAACACTTCAATGTCACCCTAGTGGATCCTGTAATGCTTGCACTGTTAAGGCAGTGTGAAGCCACATGTAAAATATCTGTGAAGACAAAATACATTATAACTTTATCATTTGAAATGAATTTTGGCAATGACTTTTGACAGAGAGAACCTAAAAATNCCCCCCCCCCCCCCCCCAATATTTCCCTTGTAACAAAAAAAAGGGGCCCTATGAAAGGAGACTAACAAAAGTTCAATTTAAGCAATCATATAATTATATCTCACGGGAAGGCATCAAATTAGAAGAGATAGATCAATTACATGTTGTAGTTCATGATGTCCACATGTTTACCTTCAATGACTAACATGGCATCCCCGAAAAACTGTCTGTATGCATCTCGTGCTCCAGTTCGAAGCAAAAAATAAAAGTGATCCAAGTGTTTCAAAAATTACTCCATGACGAGACCTGAAACATCACATCATTTCCCAACAGCAATTACACAAGAAACACAGATTGAATAAGTACAAAATGGGGAATACTTACAACTTCAATAGAAAAGGAGAAACAAACCAAATAATTTTTCTGTACTCGTTACCTCATCAAAAACATACAAGGAGCAAAATTTGAAGGCATGCAACTCCAGACTGTACCGAATAAATCCCCCCATATCAATATGTTGAATAAACCTACCAAGTTTTTTATCACTACAGTGACGCATGTTGTGCTTCTTTTACAAGTTTTAACCATTGAAAAAAATGTAGAGCATATCAAAAATTAATACGTCCAACATGAGAGCTATTTTCATCAAATTTCTAATAGTAAATAGGCATACCAAACTGTTATCAAAAGACTAATTTCTGTATTTCTAAGGCATATAAATAAACAAAAGAATTAGTCAATTATGAAATTAAAGAATACGATAAAAGAAACTGATGTTTGATAATACCATTTTCCAACATTCTAGTAATTAATGAATATGCTCAAATAACTAGTAGAAGTACTGACGAAAAAAAAAATATTGAACAAGTTAAAAACAGAAACTCCTTTACAACCACTCACCGGAATACAGGTTCTGCAAAGAAAGGCAATATGCGATCAATAATTGGCATTATGGCACTAGCCTTGCGATGGTAAAAGACTCCGGGAAAGTTTCTTGCGGTATGAGAGATAAGTTTCACCACCGCAATCACTTCTCTCTCATTTGCTGCGAAACATTAATTATCAGACTAAAGTCACTTTAAGCTTCCAATAGCAGGACAGAACAAGCAATAAAATTTTGAAATTTCAACTTATAATTCATCAAGAAGACTCTCACCAAGGGAAATTTAAACTTAAAAGAGGGGGGGGGGGCCCTTCCCAATTATTCCACCACAACAGCTATTTGGAACAATGNGGGGGGGGGGGGTGGGAAGGGGGGAAATAGTTTCCTCTGGGCTACATTTTCTGGTTCATTCGCTAAGCTCTAACTTAGGTTTCCCATACTTCATGATTCTTCAATACCAAATAGTAGAGAAATAGAAACATTGATTAGTTGAATAATGTAGTAACGCCTTCGCATTGTGAAAAGAATCGTTTTCTAGGAAACCAAACGGAGGAATCGAAAGTATATAGATAGAGGGAGAGTACCAGAGGAAGAAGGGACGATATAAGCGTGAACAAGATTTGGGAGGACGGCCCGGAACCTGACCTCCAAAGCATCGTCATCGGCATTGTTGGGAGGCGTGGATGAGGAAGCTGCTATTCATTCTCGAAGTTCATGTACAAGGCTCGAGAGGTTAGCCATGAATATGACGATGATGATGCTGATGTTGGTGCTTTCATTGATTCAATTTCATTCCACTCTTCAGCCTTCCCTCCCAAACTCCATGTGTGCTTCTTTAATGACTTTAAGGAACAGTAACTAGAATAGAGTGTAGAGGTGGTGAGGTGGAGGAGCTGCAAGAGCACCACCTCTTTTTTGTTCTACTCTCGTCAAGCGGCACATACCGCGCCACTTCCACTTCCTCACTTGTGGTTTTCTCGATTTTCTATTTTTTTTTAGAAAACAAATACTTTTTTGGTTTTTTTTTGCAAACAACTGGGTTTTTTTTTTTACCAAAATAATGTTATCTAACAAAGAATTTACAAATTTAAGTTATTTTTTAAATTATTTATCAAAATAAATTATTTTTTTCACATAATACACGTTAAAGCATTTTTCTCAAAAAAAGTTAAAATATTATAGTATTTTAAATAATAAACACTAAAATATAAAATGTATTTTCTGTAAAAAAAAAAAAAAGTCAAAATTTTTTTTTTGAAAACGTAGAAACATAAAAAGAATCTAACAAATCTTTTGGAAATTGAAGAAAACGCGTAAATGGATATGCATTTTCGAAGGGAAAAAATTGATTTATTTCAGCGTTTATTTCCTTTCACGAGGTCCAGTCAACATGAAAGTTAATCCGCGTTTTTCCCTAGAAAATGCGGATTCATTTCTACGTTTTCTTCAAATTCCAAGAAACCTATTAGATTCCTGGGTTATGTTTTAGCATTTTCAAAAAAAAAGTTTTGACTTTTTTTTTTTTTTTTTTT
>QAOA01008758.1:99935-112751 GCA_003255065.1 Cercis canadensis
TTTTTTTTTTTTTTTTTTTTAGAAAACACATTTTATATTTTAGTATTTATTGTTTAAAATTTTGAAATATTTTAGCATTTTCTGATAAAAATACTTTAACATGTATTGTGCGAAAAAAGTGACCAATTTTGGTAAATAATTTCAAAAATAAGCTAAATTTGTAAATTTTTATTAAATAACATTATTTTGGTAAATTTGCCAACAAATTGTTCCTTAGTAGCTTTTTATTTAACAATAAATTTATTTGACTTGCTTGAATTACTTCCAATGATTATTATTTTTGGTTACCCACTGGTGTCCGGGTTTCGCTCGACTAATCCAGATTCNTGTCCGGGTTTCGCTTGACTAATCCAGATTCGAGCTGAAAATGACCATAAGTGTGGTAAAGCTCTCCCAACAGACGCAACTGTATACCCAAGGGCTCGAACCCGAGACCCTTGGTTAAGCTAGAACATCCCCTTACTAAAAGATTAACACGCTTGTTGGTTACTTCAAATGATTATGATTGTTCCATTTTCTAAATATATGATAAAAACTAGATGTCATTAAAGCTGCTATTTGCAAAGAAAAAAAAAAAAAGAATTTGATTATACTAGTAATCATTTAAGTAAATATGCAAATCACTTAAGTGGTGTTTTATTTTTTAGAAAATTTTATTTTTACCCTCTCAAGTGAAAATTTTTTTATTCTCATATATCCATTATGCTTAAGAATAATTTTTTTCTCTTATAATAAATGTAAAAAAGTTTTACTCTCATCCTCACTTTCCCATAAATATTAAAACATTCTTTATACTAAACATTACCGATAAATAAACCTTAAAAAAAAGTATTGCAATTTAGTATTTGTCAAAAATAATTATGAATTAATAGAAAGGTAAATCCATGTTGAAGAAGACAGAGGTAATTTCCCTTACTAACCTCAAAAAAATTATTTATCAATAGCAACAACCATTATATAATCACCCTCTTACTCTTTATTGCATATATTTAAAGTTAAATTTAGAGTAAAACCTTTTTTTAGTCCTTGGAAAATGCAGCTATTGACAAATTCGTCCTCCAAAAATTTTTGGTAACAAATTGGTCATTGAATTATTATTTCACTGACAAATTAGTCATCCGATAGACAAGATCAGTGTTGTGGTTTTTGCTACCGGCAAGTATATCAGGCCACACAAATAATATAAAAGTGAGTAGAGTATCGTCCTCAGGGATTTGACGTTAGCAAGTACCAATTTCACTAACAATGATTCTATTTGGAAAATTCAATAGTTTGAGTTGAAGAAAACTATACTAGTAACATGGATACAAAAGATCAATTGAAATGAGCTTAATAACACAACTTAAACAACTTAATCAGCAATTAAACTAAAGGATTAATAATTAACAAGAGAAGGTTGGGGGGCTGATTTCACTTGGTTTGGACTTCGGTTATTTCATAGACAAAACAACCTTTGAATTACTGAATAATACATTATCTTAGCTACAAATTCTTTGTTGTTAGCCAATTTCCCTAAATTGATTGAACCCAATCCCTTGGAGAAACAATCCTTCATATCTCAACTAATTGTCCAATTCCTTAGTACAATTAACTTGTCTAGGTGATTAAGCTCTAGGAAATTAATTCAAGACCACATAAACTAAGTTATCTATTCCTAGATTAACTTGATTTATGGTAGAAATTACAAGAGCATACTCATATCTTACTATCCTTAGCATCAACATGAGTCAATAAACCATTCAAATGGTAGCTAAACATTTAAAGACATTAAGATCAGTAAAATCTACTCCAACAAAGAGACTTGCATCAAAATAACTTCATTCAACAATAAAACTTCATCCAAATCTAGCTACATTAAACCCCTAACTAAAGGGGGTTTAGCTACTCATAGCTAAAACAGAGGAATACAGAGAAACAGAGTTCATTAAAAGAGAAGAGAAGAAAAACTAGGTGAAATCTGGGTTGAATCCTCCAAAAGTGCTCTAGCTCCTTCCTTTTTTTTGTTCTTGACAGCTCTCCTCCAGATCTCCCTATTTTTCTGTTCTTCTTGCTTTTATAGGTAGGTTAAATCAAGAGAAAGATGAAATGACACTTCAAATCCTGACGCCAGCACTGGGAGCTGGCTTACTGGAGACAAACTGTCAAATCTGGTGGTTTGGCGCTGGGCATGGTACTGTTCACACACTTGAATTTTCACATTGAGTCTCTAACTTCAATCTCCTAATGCTCTAACCTATAAAAACAATAAAAAATGACTATTAATTAACTAAAAACATGCTAAGAAATTAATTAAAACTAAGAGATTGACATCAACTAAGTCTACAAAATAACTAAACAAAATGGGACACATTCATGCAAAACTTACTTAAGAACTAGCTAACTTAAGCATAATTAGAGCTATAATAACTCTATTTTATAGAGTTATCAATCAGTAAAAAGAAAAAGAAGATTTGAAATGAGAAAAGGAGGGCTTAAATATAGCTAGGCAATATCAATGAAATAAATTTAGGCAATGGGTCTAGAACTTTTCTCATTAAAATACCAGAGGACTAATTTGTCATAAAAAAATTTTGGAGGACGAATTTGTCAGTAACTGTATTTTTCAATGACTAAAAAAGAGTTTTACTCTTAAATTTATCTTCATAACACTTTATCTACGCCATAATCAAAAGGTATTATGATATTTCATTTTTGTATAAATAAAAAGATTATGAGTAATTTTTTTTTTTTGGCCATAAGAGCTGAATAGAACAGGAACATAAAACAATTTACAAGGTCGCTGGAGGTCTAGGAAGACCATCAGCAACCAATATTTCCAACAGGGAAGACAGAGGCTAAAGACCCAGTCCATTGGGCACATCTTAGAGCTGGGTTCATGGGTTCAGCCCGATGGGGCCCAAAAAAATGGTGGGTAGAGTTCTTAAAATGCTTGCCCATTTAAAACCGGGCCAATTTGGCCCGGCCCGATAAGGCCCATTGCCCGATCGGGTTTCAACCGGTTGGCCCGATTTGTTTCCTTTTTTTTTTTTTTTTTTTTNTTTTTTTTTTTTTCCAGCTTTCAATCAACCCCAATTCTAAAATCTTGGAGCTCATTTACAATTATAGCTAAACTAGTTGAGCTTGCATGGGTGTTTGATGATGAAGGTGTACTGCATAGTTGCCATTGTTGATTATTCTATGGAAAAATCTTACACATTTTAGATTTGATTTCTTATTGCTCTTGAATAGATAAAATCGTATTTGTGACTTATGAGATTCTTGTTTTAATCAAACAATTATTTGTGCCTAGTTGTTAGTTGTTACTCTCATGTTTTGATTTAGTTTGAAACCTCAAATTGGGTTATTTTGCTGTGTGCCAACACTGAGCGCTACGTTCCTGGCGCTGAGCGTGGCCCAATCGAGCTTCTTTGTGCTGCTAGTGCCAACGCTGGGCGCCAGGTATACCGAGCTGAAGTTTTAGGTTAATGTGGTACCAGCACTAGGCGCCAAACATGCCGAAAATGACAAAAGTAGCCCCATAAATGATAAAATGCTGTTTTGACCCTTGAAACGATGGAATTTAGCTAAAATCACGCGACGCACGAGGCTGTGTTTTGTTCAGAAGGTCGTTTCCATATGAAAAAGTCGGGTCTTTTGTCAAAAACAGACATAGTTAACTTTTCTAGTCAACTTTGGATGCTTCCTTTATGCCATGAATTCTAAATTCTTTTGTACTACATCACATTTTTGTTTGTAATTTTGTTAGGGGCTTTAATTTACTTTTTTCTTTAAATTTTTTACAGTATGACTTCCTTTAGTGTTGGAAAGAATAGCGGTATTAGTTGTGATGCTGATGATGATTGTGAATTTGTGCAAATTCCTAGTATTGTAAGTAATACAAATACTAGTGAGAATGTTGAACCACAATTCAAAAAAGCTAGATCATTAACCTCTAGATCATTAATCTCTGATGTTTCATAATTAATATGTTCTCATATTCTTTCAAAAATAAACATGACAAAAAAAATTAGAAAACAGATTTTGGCCCGTTATGACCCGCAATCCGAAGTGGGCTGGGGTGGGCTAGTAAAATGCTGGCCTGATTAGAACCGGGCTACTTTGGCCCATCCTGTTAAGGCCCGCAGCCTGATGTGACCCGGCCCTAATGGGCTGGGCTGGCCCGTTAGTCAGCTCTAGCACATCCTCCTCCTACCATGCCTACCATTTTAGTTTATATAAATACTAGTTCCAGCACCGTGCATTGCACGGGAAGAGATTAAAAATAGAGAGAGTTTGCCCATGAAGAGAGAGAAGGCATGTGAAAAAAAAAATGAAAAAAAACACATGAAAGAGTATACAATGCACAGATAATTATACTCATCAGAAAATGTCTCTATCAGTTATATATAGAGATTACACATTTGAGCCCATTAGGTTTTGTGTGAGCTTTATTTTTTTTGACAAAACCTGGGACTCTGCCAGAAATTTAAGGTGTGATTGTTGCCCAACTAGGTGGAAGCCGTTCAGAAGTGGTAGGCATGCTCCGAACGCTAATATCAAGGGGCAGGAGACGGTACTCAATGTCAAGCTCCCGGAAAATTTTGATCATCTCCTCAATCAAAAGGGATCTCCTGGAAAATCTTTCTCCCATGTCTTGGTGGTTCATTCTATGAGTTAGCCAAAGTCCCATTTTTACCATGTTTAGTTGGTCGAAGTCCACGAAGACTATCATAGGTGAAGGATACCAGTGCTCCTTCTTGTTATCAACAAAGCTGCATCAAAGTCGTTAAAATTTTCATCCAATCAGGTATATATACACCAACAAACATTGACAAATTAAAAGAAACAAGAGATTTTTTCGAACATACTCCGTTATTGTTTTTTTCATAAGTGCAATCTTTTCAGCAGGGGTAGATATATGTATGCTGAAGTCAATAGCATCTCCCATGTCAGGACTCCGGTAGAAATTATTAATGCCCTTAGTAGCAAGAACATTGTTAGGGTATATAACCTTCTGATTGTCATATCTCAAGAATACGGTTGTCAATATGTTCATTTCTTCTACAACCACCTGAAATTAATTAGCAAAAGGAAAAATTAGGCAATGTCTAAATAAAAACAGAATCTGTAAACACATAAAGAGCACAACATTACCTGGACCCCATCAATTTCACACCTATCTCCCACATCAAATGGGTGCATGACAAACAGGAAAATGATTGCTTCAAATATAGTCTTGCAGGTATTTCCAAATATAAATACCACCACCACAAGCTGTGAACTCACAAAGAGAAGAAATTTGGTGGTGGCAATTTCCAATATTAAGAGCACAATAACCAGTACAGTAATGGCGACTATAACATTGAGCATTCGATGAAGTTTATTCACTGCCGATTTGGTATCATTCAATGTCAAAGCAAGTGCTCTCCTCTCTCTGAACGCATTGACCTGGGTTATTAAAATGCATGACATTAGTTTGCATTGGGTTTTGAATGCACTTGTGTGCCCTTGGGTGGGAAGATGAGGAAAAATTCTCTTATCAAAATCTGAACTAGACAAGTTCTATAAGCACCACTGACACAGATTCCCATTATAATCCCTTCTAACTCAGCTTTGGTAATATACTAATATAATACCTCATGTCAAAGTTTATAAGTAAATATTGTCAAAATTATATTAAGAATGCGATAAACACATAAAGAAAGCGTTGTCAAATTTAGCTTCTTGCAAGTAAATGATCCAAGAACCAAACAAAAAAGGATGCATGTCGGCAAGCACCATATTTAGAGACAACAGGATATAAAAACCACCCAGTCCTTCAAACTTAGCTTAATATGTTGCTTAATTAGTACTAACCACCCAGTTCTTCATGGCAGATTTGCTGATTTTCTCAGACTCAGATGCTCCTTCAAAGAGATTCATGGTTTTTAGAGCTTCATCTTCTCTCATAAAACGCTTCAAGTCCTCCAGGTATATGTGCCTGTGAAAAAGAAAACAGTAAACTAAATTAGTGAATGAAGATAGCTCAGAAATAAAGGATTCATAAACCATGGCAACTACTAGTTATTCAATTCAATAGTAATTCATGTAAAATCATGTGATATTGAAGGCTGAACCTCTTCTTTATTGACCATCACTTACTCGACGTTTGGTAGACGAATTTTTTTTTCGTTCCTAAAAATCATGTTTCCTAGGAATAATGATTCACATAAATATTATAAATGTGTTCTGTTGACCATAAATATGTATGGGAATGTTAGACAATGTTTTTTTGTAAATCTTCTATTCTCACATTTGATTATAATATAATTTTTCTTGGAATCTTAGTATTTTTTTTTCAAAAATATCCCTATCTATTTTAAATAAAAAAATAAAATTAATTTTTATAATTAATAAATATTTATTTTAAAAAAAATTTGTATTTTTGTTAAAAAAAATTTATGCATTGTGCCAGAAAATATAGGCCAGTAGTCATAATGGGCCAGAAAATTTGGGCATCTACAATTACTAACTTGTGCAAGTCTTTTCCCAGCATTGCCTTTTCTCGAAGTTTTCTTTTGTTCAGTACTACCTTGTCTGATTTCTGGAGTTGTTGTTGCAGTTTGGGCTCTAATGGTTCCACACTTAAGTTTCATTTCTTAAATGCCTGCAAATGAAGCCTTTTGACTGGATAAACAGGAACACGATACGAGTTTGCTTTGTAAACAAGTTAAGTTACTGAAGATGCCAAAAAGTCATGTTTATGTAATTTATCAATTTCAATAGAAGATGCCAAAAAGTCACGTTTATGTAACTTATCAATTTCAATAGAAGATGGCAAACCCAGTATACTTGGAATGTAGAATAGTGAAACGTAATGGAAGGAAAAAAGAAAAAGAAATTGATTTCAATTTCTACCAAGTATATATACGATAAATTTCTTTGACACTTTATAATTTTAATTTTTTTATGCTTTCTATTTAATTTTGTCTTATTTATTCTTTTTTTAATTGATTTATTTTAATTTTAACATTATTTACAATTATACATTAATGAACGATATATCTATTTTTTTACATCTATAAAATTTTCTTATGATTATGGGAATCCAAAATTCTTAGCCCTTCTCATGAAAAAGTTTTGGTAAAAAGTTTGTCTTAAAATCATTCTCCGAAATCTACTTTCTTGAGAATGTTTTAATTTTTGAAATTTTGTAACAAACATAAAAATATTAATTTTCTAAATTAAGATTTGTCTGTTACAAAGAAGGTTTCAATTGTAGAAAGTGAGAAGCAACACAAATTGATTGTCAGAGGTCAACTCTAAACTATGTTCCATGTTTTTGGAAGGTTTCTGTATGGCACTCGAAAATAAGCTTTAACACCCCACAATCAGTCATGAACGATTATCAAGGTGTCAATAAAGGTGCCAAAAGTCGACCCAAATCTTAAGGTATGGGTATGGATCAAAGTGCTCAAGAAGCATAATAGTGCTCAAGCCTCACACAACGACAACAACTAGTAAGATTATTCAAATCGCAGAAACGTTCACACAGAAGAGAAGAAGAAGAAGAAAATGTAAAAAGCATAACAGAAGCTAAGACACAGTATTGCAACGTAAGGTTTCAACAGGGAATACCATCATGTTATCGACTCTGTATATCAGAGACAAAAATTGAAAATTCTTAAAAAAGACCATGGTGAAAACTTAAACAAGTTATTATAGTCTTAGTTTATAAGGATTAATGAATAACCTGGACCCCCGACTAGCAACATTGTGAAATATTTTCTTTGCTGCTGCTTTAGCCTCATTTTCACTTCTAATCTGTGTGGTTTGTTCATCTCCATTGGCGGTATCAAGTATCTGCTCCTCCAGTGTAGAAAGAGCTCCATGACGGACCATATTCATTAACCTTTTCATATTCCAGGCAGAGACATTTTTCGGATTCAGCTTATGCAAGTGATCAATAGTTATTCCATCCTTTGCCTTATTGGAAAGTGGGCCAGAAGACTTTCCACTTTTGAGCCTGAGACTTTTCTGTAGCATTCTGCTCTTCGTCACTCTTTTGCTCTGGACTGTAGAGAAGGCAGTTGCGTTATGGTCAGGAGCGGGTATATTAACCCCAGCATTCTGCAACTTCTGAACCTCATTAACAAGCCTTTCCTCCTCTTCCCCTGACTTTTGGATTTCTATCAATGGTGCACCCGAGAGTGTTTCAATCACATATTGATTAAAAAGTGACTCCTGAATCCTATCAAAGTAGGTGCGTACAAGGAAAGAAGAAGCCAGCACCTTAACCACGAGAGTTTTCACCAACCATACCAAAGTAGCCACCAAGAAACAGACCAAGATCTTGGTGACATTTTCAAGGAAATGACTTTTAGTCTCCCTCTGAACTCTCTTATCAAATAATATATGCCAAGCAATCAAAACAAAACCCAACCATAGACAATTTTGAACTGCCTTCCTGACACCATACACAAAATAGAGTACTCTCTTCCGCAAAAGGAAATTCCTTTCAATAAAGAATACCACTATCCGGATTACCCAATCAGAAACTAAGCGCCCACAAATTAGAACCAGAACCATCACCTCCCATTTCCATAACTTGAGCTTCCAGAGTCTCTTATTCCTCAAATAGGGAATACAAAGCGAGCATATTAAAGCACCAACTATCAAAACCAAACTCAACCACTCAAGAAAAACCCATACGCTAAAGTGCCTCTTTTTGAACTCATCGGGTAGATCGTCTTCCAAAAATGGATCGTCTTCGCCATCATCCCCTTCCTTCCCCAGCATCCCCGAGAATATTTGACCCGACTAGACCTCCGGTCCTGTTCAGGTGACTTACTTGAATTACTTCAAATGATTACGATTGTTCCATTTTCTAAATATATGATAGAAACTAGAGAGTCATTCCTCTGAATATTCGGCACATCTCAAACAATTATCAGTATTACGACAGTTTTTTTTTTTTTTTTTTTTTTTTTGTGGAGTGTCAAATTTTTGTTTAAAGATTTAGTAAAATGTCACTTTAAGAATTTTTTTTTTTTACATTTCATGAAGGGGATTCGTATTTTAAAGGATGCACATGTGAAGTGCCCCACTACCACATGTTTTGATGGCCAGCAATTTGAGAAGAAAAACGCGTATGATAGTAACATTTTTATGAAAAATTCCACTTTCCAGAAAAGTAGTTCATGAAGCTGTAATTGATATATTTCAAATACTGAGCTACAGGGGTGCCTAGATGGTTGTTTATCATGCTGTGATTAATGTAAAGCAGGCTAAGATGGAAGGTATCCTTATGTTTTGATGGCTAGTTAACCTGACTTAGACTGGCTATAGCATAATTTTCATTGTTTACAACTTCCCATTTCTGGGCGTGTCCTCTGGACACTTGATTTTTAGCTTGCCTGTGGTTAAGAATTATGCAGTTACTCCATCAAAATAAGAATGAGCTCTAGCTTTGTTGTCTATTTTGTCAAACTCAATATAATTATCATGCTGCACGTTACAATCTGTATCATGTAGAAAATAGCTTCAAGAGAGGGTTTTGGCCACTAGATTGGTTCTAGTACTCTGCCTCCAGAGTCTAAATTTTTGCCGTGCAGCTGGTGTTCTTGGGATCTGGGAATCACAATCCAAAGATTAGCATAATTTTGGGAGGTGGGAACATGTGGAGTGCCCCACTATGGTAGTGCAGCACTCACTCCACATGTGCCCCCTTAAAATGTGAGTCCCTTTCACGAAATGTAAAAAAGAAAAAAATTTCAAAGTGCGACACTTCATTAAATCTCAAAGCAAAATTTTAACACTCTATTATTCTCCAAAATGTGACACTAACAATAAAAAAAATTACCGTAATAATAGAAATTGTCTAAAATGTGTTATAAATTTGTCAATATTTTGCAAATGCACAATATTAAGAGGAATGACTCAAAAAGTAGATGTCATTAAGGCTGGCAAAGGCAAAGGATTTGATGATACTAGTCTTTTAAGTCATATTAGGTATTCACATAATGAGAGCAATAACCAATAAATTTCTCTCAACAAATGCAACTCCAAAAATTCAAACTCAGAACTTTTATCCTAAAAAGCCTTGGAGCTCAGCCTACTTCTACTAAACCAACCTCTTGTCAGTCTTTTAAGTCATTATTGCAGCTGTCAGCCTGTCACAGGAATGGCAAGCACCAACCAACCATCCCGCTCCAACTTTATCTCCAACCTTCACCTTTTTCACTTGGTTTCCACTTTCCCACTTCACCCACGTATCTCATGCGCACACCATAAATTTTACTCTAACATATACCAAAAAAAAAACTTTATGAAATTTGAAGGGCCACATAAAATGTGATCCACATTGCCATTGAAAGGAGGAATGATACATCCATGCTTTCTTTTTTTATACATTTATTAAACTTGTGTATTTGACAACATTTAAGTTAAATTGGAATAACTAATAAAACTTCAGTGGCCACTCTAGAATTTTAATATCATAACTCAAATTAATTTTAATTGAAAACGGTGCCGCGAATAATTATAAATACAATATAAATATTTTACATGTCGATCTACTAATACTTATGATCACATCAATACTTAATAATTGATGAATTTTAAATGTTTATCAGCAATATTCAAGTGAAAGAGAAATGAAATATTTAAGAGGTGTAGATGGTATAGAAAATTTGAAGTTATACATAAAAGTTTCATGTGAGTTTAGAGGGGCTCTAATAAAATTCAAATATTAATTGCCGTATGTCTCGGTATAAAACAAAAGAAAAAAATTTAGATATGAATGTAACACTACTCCAAATAAAATGAGAACATATAATTAATGGTGAATGAAAGTAAAGATAGATATTATAAATGAAGAATCAAAAAAAGGGTATGAATATTTGATATATGCATACCCAGGAACCAAAGGAAATGCAAAAATAAGTGACTCTGGCTGCCAGATATGAGGGGGGCAAACCTTAGCAATCCTAGCATATGCACTGCACAATGCAACCTAAAAAAGAACACTGTTAGATCCCCTGAACAATTTACTGCCTCAGATCTATCAGCTTCCAGAAAAAGAGATGAATAGCACCCAGGTTAAACTCAATTGTTCAAAGGAAATGCAATTATTAATATTAACCTTTAGTTCCTCGCTTTTGGTTCTCCGCATTGACAAGAGGAATACACTTACTAAATCAGCAGCTGTTGATTTGACAACATCTTCAGGACAGCTAGATTAAAGCGCATTGAGGCAAATACCAATGGATGAATCATAAGCCATGTTTCTGCAGGTGAGTCCGTTGTTAACATTGTAAATGAAATAAGTAAATAATTTATTGAGTAATTTTTTTTGGTCCACATAAAAAATTTCAAGCATTGCAAATCAATTGAAACGTGAAACATATTCAATCTAGTAGTGCAAATTATATGACAAAAGCATTGCAAGCTGCAATTCAATTGTTAGTTGGAAGCAAACTTCTATCAGCAAATCATTCACGAGGGAGGCATCCACAGATTATTATTATTAAAGCTCAATCCTAAGAAACCAAAAATACAAAAGTAAACATATTCAAACCTGAACACAGGAAGCCCTTCTTTGTCCTCACTCAAGATAGTAGATATCGATTGTATTAAATTCTCATAAGGAATGATATCATAGTTTGTCACCGTTCCAATGTTGCGTGCAAAGTCAAAACATGCCTTTCAGAAAGCCATAATTGTCAGACAATTATATCATCTGATAATACAAATAATTTATACAAATTGAGGTAAACAACTTGAATTCCATTTTCATCAACAAGCACATACACGCACACATACATTTGTTGTAAGTAGTAACCATTACCCACCATATGCAGATCAGCATCCCCATAGCATAAAAGTGAACATGCAGCAGAAACAAATGACGCACTGATCAACCCTTCAACATAAAGTGTTCCTTCAGTTAGGAATTTACTGAGAAGCTTTAAAATCCAAGTTGCAAAAGGTTCCCATCTCCTTTTGCCACTCAGGTCAATCAATATACCAGACCCGTCAACTGGTTTGTTACCTGCTGGGAGATCACCAATATGATTAGGATCAGAAAATATTTCAGTAAACGACTCACAAAAACACTTCAATGTCACCCTAGTGGATCCTGTAATGCTTGCATTGTGAAGGCAGTGTGAAGCCACATGTAAAATATCTGTAAAGACAAAATACATTATAACTTTATCATTTGAAATGAATTTTGGCAATGACTTTTGACAGAGAGAACCTAAAAATAGAAGATCTTATATCCACACCCCCCCCAAAACACAATATTTCCCTTGTAACAAAAAGGGGGCCACATGAAAGGAGACTAACAAAAGTTCAATTTAAGCAATCATATAATTATATCTCACAGGAAGGCATCAAATTAGAAGAGATAGATCAACTGCATGTTGTAGTTCATGATGTCCACATCTTTACCTTCAATGACTAACATGGCATCCCCGAAAAACTGTCTGTATGCATCTCGTGCTCCAGTTCGAAGCAAAAAATAAAAGTGATCCAAGTGTTTCAAAAATTACTCCATGACGAGACCTGAAACATCACATCATTTCCCAACAGCAGTTACACAAGAAACACAAATTGAATAAGTACAAAATGGGGAATACTTATAACTTCAATAGAAAAGGAGAAACAAACCAAATAATTTTTCTGTACTCGTTACCTCATCAAAAACATACAAGGACCAAAATTTGAAGGCATGCAACTCCAGACTGTACCGAATAAATCCCCCCATATCAATATGTTGAATAAACCTACCAAGTTTTTTATCACTACAGTGACGCATGTTGTGCTTCTTTTACAAGTTTTAGCCATTGAAAAAAA
>QAOA01008758.1:113242-141598 GCA_003255065.1 Cercis canadensis
GGGGGCGGGGGGGGTGGGGCGGGGGGGGGGGGGGGGGGGGTTGGGGGGGGGGGGGGGGGGGGGGGGGCGGGGGAGTGGGCGGGTGGGGGGGGGGGGGGGTGTGGTTACATTTTCTGGTTCATTTGCTAAGCTCTAACTTAGGTTTCCCATACTTCATGATTCTTCAATACCAAATAGTAGAGAAATAGAAACATTGATTAGTTGAATAATGTAGTAACGCCTTCGCATTGTGAAAAGAAACGTTTTCCTACGTTTTCTAAGAAACCAAACGGAGGAATCGAAAGTAGATAGATACAGAGAGAGTACCAAAGGAAGAAGGCACGACGTAAGCGTGCAGAAGATTTGGGAGGACGGCCCGGAACCTGACCTCCAAAGCATCGTCATCGGCATTGTTGGGAGGCGTGGATGAGGAAGCTGCTATTCGTTCTCGAAGTTCGTGCACAAGGCTCGAGAGGTTAGCCATGAATATGACGATGACGATGATAATGCTGATGCTGGTGCTTTCATTGATTCAATTTCATTCCACTCTTCAGCCTTCCCTCCCAAACTCCACGTGTGCTTCTTCAATGACTTTAAGCAACATTAACTAGAATAGAGTGTAGAGGTGGAGGAGCTGCAGGAGCACCATCTCTTTTTTTGTTCTACTCTCGTCAAGCGGGACATACCGCGCGCGCCACTTCCACTTCCTCACTTGTGGTTTTTTCGATTTTCTTTTTTTTTTTAGAAAACAAATACTTTTTTGCAAACAAACTGGGTTTTTTTTACCAAAATAATGTTATCTAATAAAGAATTTATAAATTTAAGTTACTTTTTAAATTATTTATCAAAATGGATTATTGTTTATGATACAATATACCTTAAAGTATTTTTCTTAAAAAAAACTAAAATATTATAGCGTTTTAAATAATAAACGCTAAAATATAAAATGTAATTTTTGAAAAAAAAAATAATTTTTTTTTTGAAAATGCTAAAACGTAGAAGGAATCTAACAAATCTTTTAGAAACTGAAAAAAATGCAGAAATAAATCAATGTTTTCTAAGGAAATAAATGAATTTATTTCAACACTTATTTCTTTTCGTGAGGTCTAGTCGATGTGAAAATTAATCCATATTTTTTCCTAGAAAATGCAAATTCATTTTCGCGTTTTCTTCCAATTCTAAGAAACTTGTCAGATTCTTGGGTTACGTTTTAGCATTTTCAAAAAAAAGTTTTGTCATTTTTTTTAATAGAAAACGTATTTTATATTTTAGCGTTTATTATTTAAAACGCTATAATATTTTAGTGTTTTCTGATAAAAATACTTTAATGTATATTATGCGAAAAAAAAAGTGATCCATTTTAGTAAATAATTTCAAAAGTAACTTAAATTTGTAAATTTTTTATTAAATGACATTATTTTGGTAAATTTGCCAACAAATTGTTCCAGAGAAGCTTTTTATTTAACAATAAATTTATTTGACTTGCTTGAATTACTTCAATTGATTATGATTGTTCCATTTTCTAAATATATGATAAAAACTAGATGTCATTAAAGCTGCTATTTGCAAAGAAAAAAAAAAAGAATTTGATTATACTAGTCATCATTTAAGTAAATATGCAAATTACTTAAGTGGTGTTTTATTTTTGAGAAAATTTTATTTTTACCCTCTCAAGTGAAATTTTTTTATTCTCATATATCCTTTATGCTTAAGAATAATTTTTTTCTCTGTAAAAAAGTTTTACTCTCATCCTCACTTTCCCATAAATATTAAAACATTCTTTATATTAAACAGTACCGATAAATAAACTTTAAAAAAATTATTGCTGTTTAGTATATGTCAAAAATAATTATGTATTAATAGAAAGGCAAATCCGTGCTGAAGAAGAGGGAGGTAATTTCCCTTACTAACCTCCAAAATATTATTTATCGATAGCAACAACCATTATATAATCACCTCTTACTCTTTATTGCATATTTAAAGTTAAATTTATCTTCATAACATTTTATCTACGCCATAATCAAAAGGTATTATGATATTTCATTTTTGTATAAATAAAAGATTATGAGTAATTATTTTTTTTTTGGCCATAATAGCTGAATAGAACAGGAACATAAAACAATTTACAAGGAGGCTGGAGGTCGAGGAAGACCATCAGCAACCAATATTTCCAACAGGGAAGACAGAGGCTAGAGACCCAGTCCACTGGGCACATCCTCCTCCTACCATTTTAGTTTATATAAATACTAGTTCCAGCACCGTGCATTGCACAGGAAGATATTAAAAATAGAGAGAGTTTGCCCATGAAGAGAGAGAAGGCATGTGAAAAAAAAACACATGAGAGAGTAGACAACAAGTATACAATGCACAGATAACTATACTCATAAGAAAATGTCTCACTATTAGTTATATATAGGGATTACACATTTGAGCCCATTAGGTTTTGTGTGAGCTTTATTTATTTTGACAAAACCTGCGACTCTGCCAGAAATTCAAGTTGTGATTGTTGCCCAACTAGGTGGAAGCCGTGCAGAAGTAGTAGGCATGCTTCGAACGCTAATATCAAGAGGCAGGAGACGGTACTCAATGTCAAGCTCTCGGAAAATTTTGATCATCTCCTCAATCAAAAGGGATCTCCTGGTAAATCTTTCTCCCATGTCTTGGTGGTTCATTCTATGAGTTAGCCAAAGTCCCATTTTTACCATGTTTAGTTGGTCGAAGTCCACGAAGACTATCATAGGTGAAGGATACCAGTGCTCCTTCTTGTTATCAACAAAGCTGCATCAAAGTCGTTAAAATTTTCATCCAATCAGGTATATTTACACCAACAAACATTGACAAATTAAAAGAAACAAGAGATTTTTTCGAACATACTCCGTTATTGTTTTTTTCATAAGTGCAATCTTTTCAGCAGGGGTAGATATATGTATGCTGAAGTCAACAGCATCTCCCATGTCAGGACTCCGGTAGAAATTATTAATGCCCTTAGTAGCAAGAACATTGTTAGGGTATATAACCTTCTGATTGTCATATCTCAAGAATACGGTATTCAATATGTTCATCTCTTCTACAACCATCTGAAATTAATTAGCCAACAGAAAAATTAGGCAATGTCTAAATAAAAACAGAATCTGTAAACACATAAAGAGCACAACATTACCTCGACCCCCTCAATTTGACACCTATCTCCCACATCAAATGGGTGCATGACAAACAGAAAAATGATTGCTTCAAATATAGTCTTGCAGGTATTTCCAAATATAAATGCCACCACCACAAGCTGTGAACTCACAAAGAGAAGAAATTTGTTGGTGGCAATTCCCATTATTGAGAGCACAACAACCAGTAGAATAAGGGCGACTACAACAGTGAGCATTCGATGAAGTTTATTCACTGCCGATTTGGTATCATTCAATGTCAAAGCAAGTGCTCTCCTCTCTCTGAACGCATTGACCTGGGTTATTAAAATGCATGACATTAGTTTGCATTGGGTTTTGAATGCACTTGTGTGCCCTTGGGTGGGAAGATGAGGAAAAATTCTCTTATCAAAATCTGAACTAGACAAGTTCTATAAGCACCACTGACACAGATTCCCATTATAATCCTTTCTAACTCAGCTTTGGTAATATACTAATATAATACCTCATGTCAAAGTTTACAAGTAAATATTGTCAAAATTATATTAAGAATGCGATAAACACATAAAGAAAGGGTTGTCAAATTTAGCTTCTTGCAAGTAAATGATCCAAGAACCAAACAAAAAAGAATGCATGTCGGCAGGCACCATATTTAGCTACTACAGGATATAAAAGCCACCCAGTCCTTGAAACTTAGCTTAATATGTTGCTTAATTAGTACTAACCACCCAGTTCTTCATGGCAGATTTGCTGATTTTCTCAGACTCAGATGCTCCTTCAAAGAAATTCATGGTTTTTAGAGCTTCATCTTCTCTCATAAAACGCTTCAAGTCCTCCAGGTATATGTGACTGTGAAAAAGAAAACAGTAAACTAAATTAGTGAATGAAGATAGCTCAGAAATAAAGGATTCATAAACCATGGCAACTACTAGTTATTCATATAAAATCATGTGATATTGAAGGCTGAATCCTCTTCTTTATTGACCATCACTTACTCTAGGGTATTTGGCAGGCGAATTCTTTTTTCATTCTTAGGAATCATGTTTCCTAGAAATAATAATTCACATGAATGTTACAAATGTGTTTGGTTGGCCATAAATGTTCTTGGAAATGTTAGACAATATTTTCGGTGAATCTTCTATTCTCACATTTGATTCTAATACAATTTTTCTTGGAATCTTAGTATTTTTTTCAAAAATACCTCTATCTATTTTAAATAAAAAAATAAAATTACTTTCTATAATTAATAAATATTTATTTTTAGAAAATTTGTATTTTTGTTAAAAAAAATTTATGCATTGTAACTTTTAAAACTTTTAGCACTTGATTACATGTGTTGAACTTGGAATTCAAACTGGGCAAATTAAAGGACTAAGGGGCCGGGTTGAGATACCCAGGCTCCGAAGCTAAAGTTAGATAGGTTAGAGCTTGGAAAGGTAATAAATTAGAGGAGAGTCTGAATCTTTTATACTTATAACTGAGGGTTATTTATAAGAGAGGACTGAAGGGTATAATGGTAATGTGCAAATGTGAACTTTATTGGTTTGGGCCCGAATAGGCTTCTAGTCATAATGGGCTGGATATCTACAATTACTAACTTGTGCAAGTCTTTTCTCAAAGTTTTCTTTTGTTCAGTACTATCTCGTCTGATTTCTGGAGTTGTTGCAGTTTGGGCTCTAACGGTTCCCACACTTAGGTTTCATTTCTTAAATGCCTGCAAATGAAGCCTTTTGACTGGATAAACAGGCACACGATACGAGTTTGCTTTGTAAACAAGTTAAGTTATTGAAGATGCCAAAAAGTCATGTTTATGTAATTTATCAATTTCAATAGAAGATGGCGAACCCAGAATACTTGGAATGTAGAATAGTAAAACGTAGTGGAAGGAAAAAAGAAAAAGAAATTGATTTCAATTTCTACCCGGTATATATATACACGATACATTTCTTTTAGGCTTTGTAATTTAAATTTTTTTATGCTTTCCATTTAATTTTGTTTTATTTATTCTTTTTTTATTTATTTGTTTTAATTTTGGCATTATTACAATTATATCATTAATAAACGATATATTTAACTTTTTACGTCTAAATTTTTTTTTTCATAGTCATGAAAATCCAAGATTCCTAAGTACTCTCATGAGAAAGTTTTGGTGAAAAACTTGTTCAAAAATCATTCTCAAGAATCTTACTTTCTTGAGAATATTTTAATTTTTGAAATTTTGTACCAAACATAAAAATATTAATTTTTCAAGTTAAGATTTCAAAAACCTAAAAAAATCTGCCAAACACCTCTTCTGTATCACAAGAAGGGTTCAATAGTAGAAAATGAGAAGCAACCCAAATTGATTGTGAGAGGTCGACTCTAAACTATGCATGTTCCATGTTTTGGGAAGGTTTCTGTATGACACTCGAAAATAAGCTTTAACACCCCAATCAGTCATGAACTATCAAGGTGTCAATAAAGGTTCCAAAAGTCGATCCAAATCTCAAGGTGTGGGTATGGATCAAAGTGCTCAAGAAGCATAATAGTGCTCAAGCCTTACACAACGACAGCAACTAGTAAGATTATTCAAATCGCAGAAACGTTCACACAGAAGAGAAGAAGAAGAAGAAAATGTAAAAAGCATAACAGAAGCTAAGACACAGTATTGCAACGTAAGGTTTCAACAGGGAATACCATCATGTTATCAACTCTGTATATCAGAGACAAAGATTGAAAAGTCATAAAAAAGATCATGGTGAAAACTTAAACAAGTTATTAAAATCTTAGTTTATAAGGATTAATGAATAACCTGGACCCCCGACTAGCAACATTGTGAAATATTTTCTTTGCTGCTGCTTTAGCCTCATTTTCACTTCTAATCTGTGTGGTTTGTTCATCTTCATTGGCGGTATCAAGTATCTGCTGCTCCAGTGTAGAAAGAGCTCCATGACGGACCATATTCATTAACCTTTTCATATTCCAGGCAGAGACATTTTTCGGGTTCAGCTTATGCAAGTGATCAATAGTTATTCCATCCTTTGCCTTATCGGAAAGTGGGCCAGAAGACTTTCCACTTTTGAGCCTGAGTCTTTTCTGGAGCATTCTGCTCTTCATCAAGGGAGTTGCGTTATGGTCTGGGGTTATATTAACCCCAGCATTCTGTAACTTCCGAACCTCATTAACAAGCCTTTGCTCCTCTTCCTCTGACTTTTGGATTTCTATCAATGGTGCACCCGAGAGTGTTTCAATCACATATTGATTAAAAAGTGACTCCTGAATCCTATCAAAGTAGGTGCGTACAAGGAAAGAAGAAGCCAGCACCTTAATCACGAGAGTTTTCACCAACCATGCCAAAGTACCCACCAAGAAACAGACCAAGATCTTGGTGACATATTCAAGGAAATAACTTTTAGTCTCCCTCTGAACTCTCTTATCAAATAATATATGCCAAGCAATCAAAACAAAACCCAACCATAGACAATTTTGAACTGCCTTCCTGACACCATACACAAAATAGAGTACTCTCTTCCGCAAAAGGAAATTCCTTTCAATAAAGAATACCACTATCCGGATTACCCAATCAGAAACTAAGCGCCCACAAATTAGAACCAGAACCATCACCTCCCATTTCCATAACTTGAGCTTCCAGAGACTCTTATTCCTCAAATGGGGAATACAAAGCGAGCATATTAAAGCACCAACTATCAAAACCAAACTCAACCACTCAAGGAAAACCCATACGCTAAAGTGCGTCATTTTGAACTCATCGGGTAGATCGTCTTCCAAAAATGGATCATCTTCACCATCATCCCCTTCCTTCCCCAGCATCCCCGAGAATATTTGAGCCGACTAGACCTCCGGTCTTGTTCAGGTGACTTGCTTGAAGTACTTCAAATGATTATGATTGTCCCATTTTCTAAATATATGATAGAAACTAGATGTCACTAAGGCTGCAAAGACAAAGAATTTGATGATACTAGTCTTTTAAGTCATTTGGTTTATATCAAGGTATCCACATAATGGGAGTAGTAATCAATAAATCTCTTTTAGTAAGTGTAACTCTAAAAATTCGAACTCTAGACCTTTTAACTTAAAAAACCTTAAGGCTCAACCTGTTTTCAATAAGTCAACACCTTGTTAGTCTTTTAAGTCATTATTGATGTTTAGTGTTTCTCAAAAATAATTATGTATTGATAGAAACTAAACATCATTAAGGTTGCAAAGACAAAAAGAGTTTGAGGATACTTAGTCTTTTAAGTCATTATTGCTGTTTAGTGTTTCTCATTATGTATTAATAGAAAGGCATATCCAAGTTGAAGAAGACGGAGATAATTTCGCTTACTAACCTAAAAAAATTATTTATTGATAGCAACCATTATGTAATCACTAATCACCCTCTTACTCTTTATTGTATATTTAAAGTTAAAAGTTATCTTTATAACCACATCAAAAAAAAAAATATCTTCATAACATTTTATCTACTACCACAATCAAAAGGTATTATGATATTTCATTTTTGTATAAATAAAAGATTATGAGTAATGCTTTTCTTTTTTTGGCCATAATAGCTGAATAGAACAGGAACAGAAAACAATTTACAAGGACGCTGGAGGTCCAGGAAGACCATCAGCAACCAATATTTCCAACAGGGAAGACAGAGGCTAGAGACCCAGTCTACTGGGCACATCCTCCTCCTACCATGCCTACCATTCTAGCAAGCCAATCAGCTGCTCCATTGGCACAGTGGTTTTTTTACTCTGATATTACACTTTACAAATTTATTTATTACATTTTTAAAATTATTTATCTAAATATTATACTTTTTTAAAAAATAAAACAAAATCTAATATCGTGATATCCAATGGACACGTCGTATCTCACAAGGTGCATCCAGTAAAGACACGTCGCATGGGATCTCGTGTGTCCCACGTGGCAAAAGAAAGAGAAGAAGGTGTGAATATGAAATGGAGAAAGAGAAGTTAAAAGGGAGAGAAAGAATATGAAAGTTGGTGCACGTAGAAGAAAGAGAATAAGGGGTGAAGATGTAATGGAGAAAGAGAAGATAAAAAGGATGAGAGAAAAGATAAGAGTGAAAGAATGAAAGAGAAAATGAAATGGAGAAAATTGGACACGTGTGTCCCCATTGGATGTGTTACATGAGATTCAGCATGTTTAGTGAGATTCACCCTGTCCAAATTAGTTTTTTTTTTATTTTATTTTTTAAAAAATTATAATATATAGGTAATTAAGTTAGAAACTATGATAGATCTGTAATTTAGTTTCTAAAATGTAATATCCAAATCAAATAACCTTGGCATAGTTACTTCAAACAAATTTTAAAAAAAAAAATGTTTTTTTGTGGGCGCTTATGTATATGTTCTTATTCCGAGTTACAAACTTACAATTGTCTAAAATATTGTCACCATTTCATTACTTGGAGCCATGTATCTCTTTCTTTATAACAACATGAAAACATTTTCATCATTTATTGGTTAATTATTTTTTTTTTGCTCAAATTGGATAATTATTCTTCACTCTATCATATATGACTAGTTCAATTAGAAGTGATTATAGGCGCAGCCGATATCGGTCTTTGTTTTTTTTAAAAAAAAAACCTTAGGTAAATGGAAGAGACTAGTGCAACAGTGTTTTTTTTTTTTTAGTAAAACTCTTTCTTAGTCCTTGGAAAATGCAGCCATTGACAAATTCATCATCTAAAAATTTTCGATGACAAATTTATCCTTAAATGTCACTAACGAGACTCTACCGGAAAATTAATTTGTCCGACGAAATAATAATTAAAGAACCAATTTGTCACCGAAATTTTTTGGATGATGAATTTGTCAATGGTTGTATTTTTCAAGGACTAAAAAAGTGTTTTACTTTTCTTTTTTGGCTATTGAGCACTTAGTAGTTAGTACCAATGTTTTAAAAACCGGACCAGTAAGCGAATCGGTTAAAAAAAATGACTAGTCAAACCAGTTGAATCGAAACTTTTTCCAAACTTAAAGATTCACAAAAAATAAAACATAAAGGATGAAGCACAAATCATTAAAGTTAACTTATAAATGAAAATCTCAAACTTAAAGATTCAAATATATAATTTTTAAACCATCATAACCAAATACATAAGTAAAATGCACAATCAAATCAAACCAAGACACAAAAAAATGCAAGTTAACAGCTTCTTTTGTCATATAAAAATACTCAGAGAGCATACAATATCAATCTTAATAGCAATCTTGAGCCAATCCAATAAGATGATGGCAGAGTGCAAAATAGCAATTTTAATTGCCCCTAAGACTTGAGTGCAAAGACAATTCTGATTGATTTTCTCTAAACTTCATTTCCTTTTCCTAATCTTCTTTGCCATTAGACTTGCCTCGGGATGATACTCAAATTTTAACATTTTAAATTACTGTTAAGACTTAAGATTGCATAAATACAAACTACAGTGGAAGTGTTGTTACAATAAAATTACATTTCAAAGCCATGTCATGTCTCCGTACACCATTTATGGAAGCAAATGGAAGATTCAAGCCTTGATTTCTAAAAGCTTGGGCATCCTTTAGTTTACAACAAAAAAGAAATGTGAATAGAGTATTTTATTAGAGAGTTTTTTTTTTTTTCCTTTAAAAAAGACTATGTCAAAGATCTTTCGTCCCTATCATAGTGTCACTTGAGCAAAAGGTTAAGGAACCTTCTGTTTCTTTTGCTCATTTGCTAACCATTAATAGCTCTTGGTACCCATCGGTTTCCCTCTTTGGCTTCTCATGGCTGAGCTTGGATCTACCATACTCCTGGCCTCTCTGCTGTTGGCCAGCCCCGTCATCTCTGCGATGGATCCCCACCGTCATCTCTACCAGTATTTGAGGAAGAATTTCTACCATTCTTCTCATTCCTTTAGCTTCCAGGGATCGTTCTTCGCCTCTTCATTCTATCAGGGATGTGGGTATTGTGGGCCAGTGGTTCTTGTAAATTTGGCTCAACCTTTATTTGTTTTTCTACTTGTGTTCAACTGAAATTACCACCTAGGAATGTGTATATGCTTGGTCAGAATTGTGATATTCATATTTTTCCTTTGATTTTGTTGCTATGGATTCCAAAACCGATTAGGGGTTTGGGGAAAATGAAAATAGAAGAAGAAACTTGAGGGAGGAATCGAGGAAAGAGGTCAGTGTTCCAAAATGACGCTGTTTAGGGGGGAAAAAGTTTTAATGAACTAGCCAATTATTTAAAATCAGTACCGGTTCACTGGTTTTACCGATTTACACCTATTCATATCAATTTAATTGTCTCACCAGTTTTACCTATTTAACCGAACCGATATTCAAACCGAGTACCGGTCCGATTTAATTTTTAAAACATTGGTTATAAAAATTAAAAAAGAAAATTAAATCAAGCTAGCTCGATTATTAAATAGGCCAACATGAATTTGGCTAGGCTGAAAAAGGCTTAAATTTAATCGAGCCTCAAAATTTTTAAGTCATAACTCAATTTTTATATAGACCAAATCTTAATTTTAAACAAACTAAGTCCAAAATTGACAATACTATTAAGGAGTCTAGGCAAGATGTTGCCTCTTTAACCACACAAAATGTTTAGGCTCGAGTATGGCCTAACCTAGCATACATGCCTAGTTTTCAAATTTAATTATTTTAAAATAAAATCAATTTTGATTTACCTTTATTTCTATTTTAAAGCTTTTTTTTTTTTATCAAATAACATAAGAATTTAGTAATTAAGGATAAATGACTAAACCAAAAAAAAAAATTACTTAAATGAGTTAGTATTGAAATTATTTATTAGAATGAGTCTCTTGAATATTTTAATAATGCATTATTGGAGACACACTACTTCAAATATAGCATTCTTTTTAAAAATCTGCTATATCGAAATAGCATATCACAATCATCAAAATCTGCTATATCAAAATAGCATATCACAATCATCAGAAGACTAAAAGGCTGTAGCAGTGCATGAGAGTGAACACACTGAATTGTCCCTTAAGGACACACTGGATGGATAGCAATCTTGCGTGCTCACTTGGGTTAGAGAAAGAGAAATTGGGAGAGAAGAAGAAGATGGCGAGAGAAAGAGAAAGAGAGAGAAGAAGTGGACCGAGAGAGAACCCATGAATGGAAAGATGTAGTGGGCAATCCCACTCTAAGAGAAATATGCAGAACTCACGTTCCCGAGCATAGATTGGACAGGCAAGCTCAAAATGTTTTCTTTCTCATCTTTTGGGGTTGCTTCTTGGCGTTTAGCAGTACTCCCTTTCTCTCTGTTGTTCTTTCTTATTAGTTCCTGTCAAATTTGATTGTTTAAATATGGTTTGCCACTAATTTAGTGGTTCTTTACTTGTGTTCTGGTTTTGCTTATTTCTCTAGTGTCTTTTTACAAAATTACTAATAAGAAATCCTATAAATAAGAACTGATCACAAACTTTATTTTGTGTTGTCTCCGTCTCGCCCAGCGCAGGCCAACCTACTACTATTATTAGCAATAGCAAGCACACGGGCTGCACAATAGAGCACTAACTTCGGCTAAAAAACCACTCAAAGCCACCTATAGAAATATCACTTTATGAACAGTTTTTTTTCAATTTTCTCGCGTATTTTTGTTAAAACAGATAAGAAAACAAAATCAAATGAGCAGTGGTCAAAAGCTTCTATTATTAATCAACTCTTCATTTTGTTTATTTCTCTAGTGTCTTTTTACAAAATTACTAATAAAAAATCCTATAAGTAAGAACTGATCACAAACTTTATTTTGTGTTGTCTCCATCTCGCCCAGCGCAGGCCAACCTACTACTGTTATTAGCAATGGCAAGCACACGGGCTGCACAATAGAGCACTAACTTCGGCTAAAAAATCACTCAAAGCCACCTATAGAAATATCACTTTATGAACAGTTTTTTTCAATTTTCTCGCGTATTTTTGTTAAAACAGATAAGAAAACAAAATCTAATGACCAGTGGTCAAAAGCTTCTATTATTCGTCAACTCTTCATTTTGTTTTATTGGTTGATTAGCTTTAGGTCTTCTAGGAATAAACTGTTGGGATTCAGTAGTGCTCTCTAGGCCGACCCTGAATCATGATGTCGTCTACGACATCTCTGGAACTTGGATAGGAAAAGGTCATTTTCCTTTTATTTTTTTTGTATTAAATATATTATAAATTTTTGTAATTTTAAGGAGTTTTAAATTAAGTTTTTATATATATATTTTTAAAAATTTGTATAGTTTAAATTTTTTTAATTAAATTTTTATCGTCATTATTAGTTATAAATTAATCAATTTAATGTTAACATAATAAACAACTTATCTATACGATAATAAAAAATATTGATGTAATGTAAAAATAACACAAAAATTATCATTTCATTAATATTTTTTATACACTTTTTTTAGCTAAAATTTAATGAGATGATAATTTTTGTATCACTTTAATACTACATCAATTTTTTTTATTATCACATAAATAAATTATTTGATATGTTAACATTAAATTAACAAAATTATAATTAAAGATAATAGTAGAAATCTAATTAAAAAATATATAAATTATAGAAACTTTAAAAAAAATTATAAATATATAATTTAAAAAAAATTGTGTGTATTGACATATATTAAATAACTCAATTTTTTGATATCTTTACAATAACATTAAAATTATTGAATGAGTTTCACTCAAATCCACTCAACCCAAAGAAATATAACGCTATCATCTTAAAAAGAAACGATAACTTAGCATTGACCTTGTTTATTATTGTTACTCGTCTTAAAACATTATAATAGTTGGTAAAGTTATCATCAAAACACGCTGAATTATTTTGTCTCACCCAGATCCAGAAGCCTATCGAAGGTCTCTTTCCCAAGAAGCAGGCGAAAATTTGTTCATACCAAATGGGAGGAAACTAATAAAGCCAGAGCCGTCACGGTGACAAACATCACGTCTTAACTTTTCTCCTTTCAAATTTAATTTTTTGATTGCGTTTCTGGGCATGCATCTCATCATCTGAAGATTGTATCCATGATTTACTAGTGGGGTTTGGGCATTATACTTCGGCACAAGATAAGATGGCTGAATGTGATGCTTTGAAAGGATTTTGTAGTCATCTCTTTTTCTGGTTCTGGGTGTGACAGGTGTCTCTTCGTCCCGTCTAAGAAAGCACTAACTAAATCTTATTCTTTTGGCCATGGAGAGCACTGACAGATTAAGATGCTTATATTTGTCTGTTTCCTTCCTCTGTAGTTTTATGTGAAGGATTAGCTTGCCGCTTTTTCCTCGAACCCAAAAAGAGAGATTTTTTGTTCACAAAAAGAAAATGACAATGATAATGATAAGGATTAATTGACAATGATAATGATAAGAAAATTTAAATTATTAATAAGATGATTAAAATTGTAATTAAATCTAATGATAATATTCTTAGCAATAGCAAGCACACGAAGCTGCACAATAGAGCACTAACTTCAGCTAAAAAACCACTCAAAGCCATCTATAAAAATATCACATTGTCTGACCTACCAAATTACAGGTTATTGTTGAAAGTTGGTGTGCTAATTATGTTATTATGGAACATTAATCTACATAATAGACTATGTAATAGTACGAGACTGATCATCACACAGCTTGAAAATTATGTGATTGAAGCGAAAATTATTTTAGGCAAGACTGAAGAATGTCCTTTCAATTAAAACGGAGACAATTCCCCGTACAAGTCTACTTTGCTATGAAAATAAATAAGAGTCAAGAATAGTCACTCTCTCACGTGGTGATGTATCTTTTAAAACCAATTTTTAGTCACAAACAACTCTATGTAGCTTTCTCAAGAGTTAGAAGTCGGAGTGGTTTAAAGGTGTTATTGATAGATTCAGATGAGACAATATTAAAGAGAACAAAAAATGTGGTCTACAAATAGATGTTTCATAAGATCAATCGAAGAGGTATGTAATGAATCTAAAGCACTATAAATTCCAAAAATACGTATATATCGTGCAGTTGTATTTAGTTACTTTTTTACTGGTCCTGTAACATAATTTAAAGTACATAAGAAAGTGGTGATCCCTTAGCAAATAATCATGTATGTAGCAGTTTAAATCAAGTATCAGAGACTATTTCATTGATGTGATATCATATTTTTAAATTATTAAATTATAAAAAATCTTGTAAATAAGAACTCATCACAAATTTTATTTTGTGTTGTCCCTGTCTCGCCCAGCCGCAATGGTAAGCACACGGGCTGCACAATAGAGCACTAACTTGGGCTAAAAAACCACTCAAAGCCACCTATAGAAATATTACTTTAGGAACAGTTGTTTTCAATTTTCTCGCGTATTTTTGTTAAAACAGATAAGAAAACAAAATCTAATGAGCAGTGGTCAAAAGCTTCTATTATTAATCAACTCTTCATTTTGTTTTATTGGTTGATTAGCTTTAGGTCTTCTAGGTATAAACTGTTGGGATTCAGTAGTGCTCTCTAGGCCGACCCTGAATCGTTGATGTGGGACAGTCTACGACATATCTGGAACTTGGATAGGAAAAGCTTATTTTCCTTTTATTTTTTTTATTAAATATATTGTAGATTTTTGTAATTTTAATGAGTTTTAAATTAAGTTTATATATATATATATATATATATATATTTAAAAAAAATTATAATTAAATTTTTATCGTTATTACCGGTTATAAATTAATCAATTTAATGTTAACATAGTAAATGACTTGTTTATACGATAATAAAAAAAAAAATTGATGTAATGTAAAAATAACACAAAAATTATCACTTCATTAATATTTCTTATGCACTTTTTTGAGTTAAAATTTAATAAGATGATAATTTTTGTGTCACTTTAATATTACATCAATTTTTTTTTATTATCACATAAATAAATTATTTACTATATTAACATTAAATTAACAAAATTATAATTAAAAATAATAGTAGAAACCCAATTAAAAATATTTAAAATTATAAAAATTTATAGAAATATAATTCAAAATTTATTTAAATTATAAGAATATACAATACATTTAAACTTTTTTTTTTCTCTTTCGTCTGAAACCACAAAACTGCGCTTTCTATTTCATTACGTCAAAACTTTCAGACCTCTGAGCTTTGCTCAAACATGCATGCCTCATTGCTTCATGCCTAACACCAACCTCGTACTTCTCAATGCAAATTGCTTATTGAAAAAATTGTTTCATATAATTTAAAAAATTATTTATTAAAATAAAATATTGTATNTATACATTTATTCAAAAAATGTAAATAAAACAAGTCACTTTATTTATAAAGTATTATGACATATTTTTCTATGTGTTTATTAATAATTTAATTAAATCAACAAAAAAAATTTCAAACTACTTTATTTACCTAAATACTTTACAAATAATTTTAAGTTATTTTATCCGTTTTTATTTATGTTTACTCTACTTAAATTTTAAATAAAAATTTAACTTTTTAACAAATTATTTCTTTAAGTCATTTTATCCGTTTTTATTTATGTTTACACTACTTAAATTTTAAATAAAAATTTAACTTTTTAACAAATTCTTCACCATGACATTAGATAATACTAAGTGATTTAAAAACATAATAAGTTATTCTCTATTATTTAGTCTTTAATAAATTAAAAATAAATAAATGAGTACAATTTCAATATAGACCACATTTCAAATTATCTTTGCATAAATTCATAATTACTTATTTAGTTTTTAAGTTACGTATCCTCTTCTCCCACTTGTCATCAACGCGTGATTAAAAGTTAAAAGATTCTTGAATATGGAAAATCCATTAATACCTTATTGGAAACCATCAAATCAAATATAAATAGAAAGATATATAAAAATAAAAAAGTAAAATAAATACAGAAAATTATCCTCGCCTGAAGCATGTTGAGCATCGCCAACGACAATGACGGCGAGACATAACACGTCCTATTTTTGGCTCCACTACTATTTTGACTTACAACTTAGAAGCAACCATTTACATCATCCTTATATGCACTACTTGTATGGAATCGTAAACCCACCACTTATGTTCTTTTTTGTTTTTTTTTAACTCAATGGTCAGTGATGGATCTAGTAGGGGCCAGCAGGAGCATTCACCTCACCTTTTCAAATTTTTTTAATTTATTTACTATGTTTTTTTAAATTTTTTTTTTGAAATCTTCACATTTTTTTTTTTATAAAATTTCTTAAAAAATATTTAATAATTTTACATTTTTATAATTTAGTTTCATATTTGTATAATTTGACTCCTTATTANTTTTTTTTTTTTTTTTTTTTCTTACCGGTGTCCAGGTTTCGCCCGACTAATCCGGTTTTGAGCCGAAAAGGACTACAATGGTGACAAAGCTCTCTCAACAGATGCAACTGCATACCGAAGGGCTCAAACCCAAGACTCTTAGTTAAGCTAGAACGCTCTCTTACCAAATGATCTACACGTTTGTTGGTGTAAACCCACCACTTTTGTTGTAGTAAAAAAATTAAAATATTTTTGGTTCAAGTATATGTTCTTTTTTTTTTAAACTCAATGGTCATTGACGGATCTAGTAAGAGCCAACAGGGGCATTCACCTCACATTTTCAAATTTTTTTAATTTATTTACTAAATTTTTTAAATTTTATTTTTGAGATTGTCATTTTTTTTATATAAAATTTCTTTAAAAAAATTTAAATATTTTTACATTTTTATAATTTAACTTCATATTTTTATAATTTGACTCTCCATTAAATTATTTTTAGATTTGTCACTGTTAAATACGGTTACTTCACTATTTCTTCTTGGAACTCACTCTTTTTCTCAATTTTTTTCACTTTCTCTCTCATAAATTAATTAACTTGAGCATTGAAAGTAACATTAAAGTTTTGATTCCAGCCTTTTCGAATTGTCTCTTTTTTTTTTAAGTAGGTTATCGACTTCATCTTAATTATGACAATAATAGATATAAAAGTAGAGTATATTATTCCATCTTTCTTTTGTCCACACTCCCAATAATTCTTTCACATTAGAAAAAGAAAAAGCTTTTCAATTAATCAATAATAAAATAGGGAAAGATTCATATGATTTGAAATTTTAATGCGAAGGATTGGCTGAATATATTTATTTAAATGAACAGCCAAGGAAGACATTCTTTTGTCCAATTTTAGTTGTACATTGGCGTATGAGTCAATGACATAATCTCCCGCTTGCCTTTTAAATTTTCTAACCAAAACATCGTTAACTAACGAGAAGAGATCCAGTCATGTTAACTTGAGTCATGTTGCTTAGATCTAAGTCATCTATTCCATTTAAGGTCATTTCAACCATTAAAACACATTAATATTTAATGGTTAAAATGAGTTTTAATGGAATGGACGGCTCAGATTTGAGCAACATGACTCAAGTGACATGACCGGATCCAAATCCTTAACTAACCTACACAGACACTCTCAGACTCAGTGCCACTCTAGTTCCTCCACGTAGCAAATTCGTCGTTACAATCTTTTTGCAACCGTGACGCCGAGATTAGCTGTAAATACAAGCGAAGAAGGAAGGAAGCCCTTGAATCACTACGCGTGTCGTTTTCATTTCTTAATTGGAGGCTTGGAGTTTAGCTGTCGTCTCATTGGATCCCAAACACGTAAGATAATCAACAGTATCGATTCTCGCGCGGGAACCCCGAGGCGGTGATGCTCTACTTTTCCTACTTTTCCCACAATGCCCTCTTATTATTGTAGATTTTTTTTACACACAATAAATTCATATTTTTTTTTTACATTTACACACATAAGTTATTTGACATAAATATTATATTTTACAAATAAATTTAAAATTCCAGTGATCTTAAAAATCTGCTATATCGAAATAGCATATCACAATTATCAGAAGTTAAAAATAAGAGCAAAAAAATTTAATCTGTCGATTGTTTGATCAAAGAAATTTTAATATTATATCAAAAATCGATTCGACCTCGTAACTTAAACTATTACGTGAAGACTTATAAATAGTTTTATATCTAACAAAACACACTGAATTATCCCTTAAGAACACAGTGAATGGATAGCAATCTCGCGTGCTCACTTGGGTTAGAGAAAGAGAAAGAGGGAGAGAAGAAGTGGACCAAGATAGAACCCATGAATCGAAAGATGTAGTGGGCAATCCCACTCTAAGAGAAACATGCAGAGCTAGTGGGCAATCCCATCCACTCTAAGAGAAAGAAATATGCAGAGCTAGTGGGCAATCCCACTCTAAGAGAAATATGCAGAGCTCACGTTCCCGAGCATATATTGGACAGGCAAGCTCAAAATGTTTTCTTTCTCTTTTTTTGGGGTTGCTTCTTGGCGTTTAGCAGTACTCCCTCTCTCTCTGTTGTTCTTTCTTATTAGTTCCTGCCAAATTTGATTGTTTAAATATGGTTTGCCACTAATTTAGTGGTTCTTTACTGGTGTTCTGGTTTTGCTTATTTCTCTAGAGTCTTTTTAAGAATTTACTTTTTTGCACCAAATTGTGCTGTAGCTTGCTCAAAAATTTTAACTGGGTCATCTAAAATTTCAGGGGATGAACTAGAATATTTGTTTGAGGGGGACAAAGCATATAGTATATACACTGTGTTCAAAATATGAATAATTTTTTTTTAATAACTTTAGGAATAAAAGATAACATAATCTAATAAGTACAAACATTACATAACAAATTAGAAAGAAATATTTCATGTTTTTTTGGTTGAGACTGCGTTAAATTTTTTTCTCCCTTTACTCGTGTGCCTACCAATGATTGTTTTCTGATGAATAAATGATTTGACTTATTTAGTATGTTTAAGGATGGAAGAGATTCGATATGATATGCCTACAGATGTCTAGCGGCGCCTGCTCTTTTTACTTCATGCTCAGGTTGTGCTCGTTTTAGTCCACACTGCATTGATTTTTTTTTGTCTTTACTCATGTTTTGGCTTTTTCTTTCTCTTTCTGTCCACTTCTTCTCTCTCTCTTTCTTCTTTTTCTCTACCTCTTTCTCTTTCTCTTTCTCTTTCTCTTTCTCTAACACATTCTGATAAATAGTTTCAACAATGATTCATTTAAATAATTTATTTTTTTTGGTGCATTAATCTGGTCATTTATCCAGTAATTAAACAAATAAAACTAATAAAGAAAAGAGAATGAAACAAAAGAGAAAGTTACAACTTACACCTTCATCTTCTACCTTTATCTTTTTCTTTTGGGTTAACCCTCATTTTACGTTTCTGAATGTCTCCACCTAAGAGCAAATTAATTTTGTGGCATTTCGGCAACTGAAGAGAAAGTCAATGTAATTGAAAAGGGTCATGCTCCAGAAATATGGTTTCCTTCCTCGTCCATTTAGCCTTGCAGAATGCTAATATTAAATCTTCCTACTTGTTTGGTTAATTTAGTTCAGTCTTTCATATCCAAGAACATGGAAGAATGAAAAGTTTTTGTTACTGCTGTAAGCATTTTTTCAAGAATAAACTTCAAATGAAAGAAGGTGTTATCAAGAAAAAAAAAAGGAAGGTTTTTTGCAGACCTAACCTATTTCTTTGGTGATCAAGGTTTGTTTTGCTAGTGCAACATCTGTGTACTTACTAACGGTTCTTTCGTTACTTGTTGCTTGGTAGGAAGTGAAGGACATACACTAGAGGAAGCTAAATCTATCAATCTGTCCATTAGAGTTGTGAAGCAAAGAGAAACAGAGGGAGAGTGACACTGAGGGAGGTGATAGAGAGAGAAGTTTTTCTTTTTCATTTTAAAATTTTTTTAAAGTGTCATATAATCACAAAAAGTTTTTTTTAAGATGTCACATTATCACTTAACGGTCACGTCAACAGTTAACGTGTTATATGGACTTTTTTATTGAATCTCACTTAACATCACCAGACGGAGAACTACATTGAAGAACGGAACATAAATTCAATGACTAAATTAACAAAAAAGAAAAATAATGTCTAAAATGACAATAGGAGTATTTTTTAAGAACCAAAAAGAAATTTTACTCTGAATATTACACATTTGGGTCCATTAGGCTTTGTTTGGGCCTTTTTTTTTTTGACAAAACCTGGAACTCAGACAGAAATTTAATCTGGCGTTTTCTTTTTGAGCCCAAACCCAACTTTGCAGGCTTAATTTTGATCCCAAGTCTCCATTTTTTTCCGAGCTGGGCATCAGGTCTACTTGCAGTGTCACACTAGATGCTCAAAACGAGTCTCTCATACACGAGGCACTGAATAATTTGATGCTGGACAAGACAACCATTATTGTGGCACACAAACTTTCCACAGTTGAAGGAGATGATTCAACTACGGTTATAAAAAAATGGTGTAATCATGGAGATTCAATATGGTTGAAAGGGGATAGTGAGTAATATTAATTGGTTATATTAAGAAAGAAGAAAACTAGGAGAAAAAAAGAAGGCTAGTATGGTAAGACTAGAGATACGACACACGCTCCACACATAAGTTCGAGACTAACCAACCAGTAACCTCAGAGGGGAGGGGACAGAACTAACCTACAATATTAACCAAAAAGCTCACTTTCTTTACAGAATCCCACCTTGCTGAAAGCCAACACTTTGCAGCAGATAGTGCCGCGGGGGTTTTACATAACTTGAGGAATTTCAATAGCTAGCATTTCCTTCTACTCAAGTTGTGATTGTTGCCCAACTAGGTGGAAGCCGTTCAGAAGTGGTAGGCATGCTTCGAACGCTAATATCAAGAGGCAGGAGACGGTACTGAATGTCAAGCTCCCGGAAAATTTTGATCATCTCCTCAATCAAAAGGGATCTCCTGGAAAATCTCTCTCCCATGTCTTGGTGGTTCATTCTATGAGTTGGCCAAATTGCCATTTTTACCATGTTTAGTTGGTCGAAGTCCTTGAAGACTATCATAGGTGAAGGATACCAGTGCTCCTTCTTGTTATCAACAAAACTGCATCAAAGTCATTAAAATTTTCATCCAATCAGGTATATATACACCAACAAACATTGACACATTAAAAGAAACAAGAGATTTTCCGCACATACCTCTGTATTCTGTGTTTCATAAGTGCAATCTTTTCAGCAGGGGTAGATATATGTATGCTGAAGTCAACAGCATCTCCCATGTCAGGACTCCGGTAGTAATTATTAATGCCCTTAGTAGCAAGAACAGTGTTAGGATATATAATCTTCTGATTGTCATATCTCAAGAATATGGTTGTCAATATATTCATTTCTTCTACAACCACCTGAAATTAATTAGCAAAAGGAAAAATTAGGCAATGTCTAAATAAAAACAGAATCTGTAAACACATAAAGAGCAACACATTACCTGGACCCCATCAATTTCACACCTATCTCCCACATCAAATGGGTGCATGACAAACAGGAAAATGATTGCTTCAAATATAGTCTTGCAGGTATTTCCAAATATAAATGCCACCACCACAAGCTGTGAACTCACAAAGAGAAGAAATTTGGTGGTGGCAATTTCCAATATTAGGAGCACAATAACCAGTACAATAATGGCGACTATAACATTGAGCATTCGATGAAGTTTATTCACTGCCGTTTTGGTATCATTCAATGTCAAAGCAAGTGCTCTCCTCTCTCTGAACGCATTGACCTGGGTTATTAAAATGCATGAGCAATATAAAAGGAAACACATAAACACCTGCATCTATACTTAAATTGAAACTGGGCATCAATAAACATGAACTTGATCTCACTAGAAATTTTATTCTCCTCAAGCACATAAACATTTTTATGTATATAAGATCATGTTCACGTAAGAGATAAGCTGAGAAAAAGAACAAGGTAATTGATATTAGTTTGCATTGGGTTTTGAATGCACTTGTGTCCCTTGGGTGGGAAGATGAGGAAAAATTCTCTTATCAAAATCTGATCTAGAGAAGTTCTATAAGCACCACTGACACAAATTCCCATTATAACCCCTTCTAACTGGGCTTTGGTAATATACTAATATAATACCTCATGTCAAAGTTTATAAGTAAATATTATCAAAATTATATTAAGAATGCAATAAACACATAAAGAAAGCGTTGTCAAATTTAGCTTCTTGCAGGTAAATGATCGAAGAACCAAACAAAAAGGAATGCATGTCAGCAAGCACCATATTTAGCGACTACAGGATATAAAAACTGCCCACTCCTTCAAACTTAGCTTAATATGTTGCTTAGTAGTAAGTACTAACCACCCAGTTCTTCAAGGCAGATTTGCTGATTTTCCCAGACTCAGATGCTCCTTCAAAGAGATTCATGGCTTTTAGAGCTTCATCTTCTCTCAAAAAACGCATCAAGTCCTCCAGGTATATGTGCCTGTGAAAAAGAAAACAATAAACTAAATTAGTGAATGAAGATAGCTGAGAAATAAAGGATTAATAAACCATGGCAACTACTAGTTATTCAATTCAACAGTAATTCATATAAAATCATGTATTTTGAAGGCTGAATCCTCTTCTTTATTGACCATCACTAAACACTCTCTGTTGCAAGAAGGGTTCAATAGTAGAAAGTGAGAAGCAACCCAAATTGATTGTGAGAGGTCGACTCTAAATTAACTATGTTCCATGTTTTGGGAAGGTTCCTGTATGACACTCGAAAATAAGCTTTAACACCCCACAATCAGTCAGGAACTATCAAGGTGTCAATAAAGGTTCCAAAAGTCGACCCAAATCTTAAGGAATTGTTAAGGCATAAAAATGATTTCATTTTGAACATTCTAACACGGTATGGACCAAAGTGCTCAAGAAGCAGAATAGTGCTCAAGCCTTACACAACAACAACAACAACTAGTAAGATTATTCACATCGCAGAAACGTTCACACAGAAGAGAATAAGAAGAAAATGCAAAAAGCATAACAGAAGCTAAGACACAGTATTGCAACATAAGGTTTCAACAGGGGATACCATAATGTTATCGACTCTGTATATCAGAGACAGATTAAAAATTCTTAAAAAAAGACCATGGTGAAAACTTTTTAAGTTATTAAAATCTTAGTTTATAAGGATTAATGAATAACCTGGACCCCCGCCTAGCAACATTGTGAAATATTTTCTTTGCTGCTGCTTTAGCCTCATTTTCACTTCTAATCTGTGTGGTTTGTTCATCTCCATGAGCGGTATCAAGTATCTGCTCATCCAGTGTAGAAAGAGCCCCATGACGGACCATATTCATTAACCTTTTCATATTCCAGGCAGAGACATTTTTCGGGTTCAGCTTATGCAAGTGATCAATAGTTATTCCATCGTCTGCCTTATTGGAAAGTGGGCGAGAAAGCTTTCCACTTTTGAGCCTGGGACTTTTCTGAAGCATTCCGCTCTTCATCACTCTTTTACTCTGGATTGTAGAGAAGGCAGTTGCCTTAAGGTCAGGGGGTATATTAACCCCAGCATTCTGCAACTTCTGAACCTCATTAACAAGCCTTTCCTCCTCTTCCTCTGACTTTTGAATTTCTATCAATGGTGGACCCGAGAGTGTTTCAATCACAAATTGATTAAAGAGTGACTCCTGAATCCTATCAAAGTAGGTGCTTACATGGAAAGAAGAAGCCAGCACCTTAACCACAAGAGTTTTCACCAACCATACCAAAGTACCCACCAAGAAACAGACCAAGATCTTGGTGACATATTCAAGGAAATCACTTCTAGTCTCCCTCTCAACTCTCTTATCAAATAATATATGCCAAGCAATCAAAACAAAACCCAACCATAGACAATTTTGAACTGCCTTCCTGACACCATACACAAAATAGAGTACTCTCTTCCGCAAAAGGAAATTCCTTTCAATAAAGAATACCACTATCTTGATTACCCAATCAGAAACTAAGCGCCCACAAATTAGAACCAGAACCATCACCTCCCATTTCCATAACTTGAGCTTCCAGAGATTCTTATTCCTCAAATAGGGAATACAAAGCGTGCATATTAAAGCACCAACTATCAAAACCAAACTCAACCACTCAAGGAAAACCCATACGCTAAAGTGCCTCTTTCTGAACTCATCGGGTAGATCGTCTTCCAAAAATGGATCGTCTTCATCATCATCCCCTTTCTTCCCCAGCATCCCCGAGAATATTTGACCCGATTTCAGGACCCGACCAGACCTCCGGTCGTGTTCCTCGGGCGGGTCCATTAATCTTGACTTCGTTTTGGCCCTTAACAAGGCAGACTTCCTCTGCATTGAACCGCTCCTTTCAAAGGAGCGGTTTGAGGTACACCTCACAACCTCTCCATCTCCACCACTAGCTTGACGACGATCCTGCTGCGGCGGTTGTGGAGGTTTTGGAAATTCTTCGTCGCCTTGTGCCTCCTTATTATGCCTTCGCCTTAAGGAATCGTTAGCTACCTCAACCGCATTGGGTTCCCGTTCCTCGAACGACACTTTAAGGTCCTTCGAGATCCGATTCGTCATCGGAGACATCATGGGAGACTCTTCCAGCGGAGGCAAATTCCGGTCGTGTTGGAGCTCAGCCATCTCTAAATCCATATCCAGCGACACGTCACCGGAGGCTTTCTGTTTGTGCAAGAACTTGCCAATCAGCTTCGAAGGTGGATCCTCCGCTCCCTGCCGGAACTTAAAACCCTCTTCGTCATCATTAGCACCTCGCCCAGTAGTCACATTCTTCTTGTTATCGTTATCATCGCTCCAGAAATCATAGCTGGATTCCCTCCAAATCTTACTCCCCTGTGCGGCTGCAGGGTCACCATCGTCGATTTTAACGATAACCTCTCCCCGGTCAGAAGAAGAAGAAGAAGAAGAAGAAGCAATCGACATTAATGGAGGAGAAGGACGATGATGATCCTCTTGATCTAAGAGAATGGGAAGCTCTTCGTTAGTGATGTCTGTGTTCCCCCCCACGGAAATCTTTTTAGAATGCTTGTAAGAACCATAGGATTTGAAGGATTTTTTCAGCGAAAAATCCATATCGCAATTTATGACGAATGATTTGGGTAAATAAAATATTACTATATTTGAGCGAGAAAGACGCTAGAAAAAGTTGGTGTTTGGAATCCCAGAAAATCAAATTATTTATGTTTCGCGTTTGAAATTGTAGGTTTCTCAAGCAACTTTGTTGACGCGTGTAGGGAGAATGCGACTGAAGAAAACGTTTTAAAATTGCAGCGTGGTGTGGTGTGGTGTGGTGTGGGGATGGAGGTTACTAACTCCTCAGACTCAGAGAGAGAAAAACAAATTGTGCTACTACTGGGAACATGTGGCGCCGAACACCCTGTGTGACACATAACAAAGGTGTCCGGCTTTTGCATGGGTAGGTCAAACCGTGAAGTGTGAACCAAATTTACTATGCCATGATTATTGATTGTACATAAATACCCTTGTAAATTCTTGTTAATCACGTCAGTGCCATTCAAGTATTATTTATTTTTACTTGTGAGCTCCTTTCAAGTTTTTACATTAATATTTCCCCAAAAATCAGTTTTACCCAAGTGAACTTTGAAATAAAAACATAACACACACTATAATAGAATTAAAATAAATTATTTGTCTTCTAATTTTATAAAAAAAAAATACGGCATACAAAGTATAATTAGTTTTAAAAAAATTGTTAAAATCAAAGTCTCATGTAATTTAGTGCCAACAGGTTTGAATAATTTGTTAAAAATATGAGGTTCAAATCATGGTGTGTAATCTGAGAATTAAAATTTCAAGTTAAATATTTTATTTTCTTAATAATATTAATTGTAATAATTTCATCTTATCTAGTAGTAAAAAAAAATACAAAATAAACAAAGCACAAAAACAAATGAACTTTTTTTTTTTTGGTTAACCAACGGGACAAAAGCCCAACAGAAAGAAAAACAAAGGAAGCTACAGAAGGACTAATCTGGGCAGAGAAACACCCATAGAGTCCTTAAACAGAAGATCCCTTAAATACAGGGGGATCAAAAAAACTGGTAACATCAAAAGGAGCAACGTGTCCCTTCCTGGCTAAAGCATCTGCACACCTGTTGCATTCTCTAAAAACGTGCTTAAAAGTAATATTCCAACCACACAGCTTCAATTCACGGATTTCTTTAATCAAGTTAAAGCATGGATGAAGCCTGTTGTTGCTAGTAAGCAGAAGTTGGATGCAGCACTTGGAGCCCACTTCGACCTCAACTTTCACGCAGCCTAACTCCCACGCCAGGCGAAGGCCATGCAGAATACCCCAAAGCTCTGCTTGAGTTATAGAACAATGGCCGAAACAACAATTAAAACCAGCGACGAAAGAGCCAGTTGCATCTCTAAGCAACCCTCCACAAGTGGCAGAACCAGAGCGCCCAAACAAAGAGCCATCTGTATTTAACTTAAGCCAACCTTCCCTTGGGAACGTCCACACAATATTCTGGTTAGTACGACGGGCCTTCCGAGTGGTACCACTGGAAAGAGCAAGAACAGTCTTATATTCCTTAGCCCTAGCCAAAATGAGAAGCACCAACTCCTTCCTATTTCGGGCGCGCTCTTGATCAAAAACAAATAAGTTACGGGCTTCCCAAAGGGCATGGGTAGCCACCCCAAAGAGATGAGCCCAGCCAATGGACCCATGACCCTAGTCCTCACTAAGGTTAGACTTCATCCAATCATGCAAAGGAAGGCTAAGAAACTTATTCCACTTGCTTGGGTGGACCAACTTCCACCACACTTCCCGAGCTAGCATGCAATCTCTAAGAACATGCAAGGTGGACCCCAAGTCCCTGTCGCAACTAGCACAAACAGGGTCCGGAGCAATGTGCCTAATGTATCTTCGAAAGTCAGTCATAAGGCTGTCATGGTTCACCAGCCAAAGGAAGGTCCTAACTCGTTGAGGGTCATCCCAACTCCAAATCTTCCGATAGAGCCCATGCAAACCTCCATCAACGAAAGCCAAAAGACTATGATAAGCAGTTTTGATAGAGAATTCCCTATCATTGGAAAGATTCCAAGCAACCTGGTCCTCTCCACCATTCATAGCAAGAATCATGATACCAGCGATGCGTTGGCAGATATCACTTGGCAAAATGTTCGTCACCAAAGGCCAATTCCAACCACCATTCGATGAAGCAAAATGTGCCACACACGCATGACCCAACTCCTCCCCAATCTCAGTGATTAGGCAGGAGCGAAGGTTTTGAACTCCAGGGATCCAATGGTCCAGCATGAAAGAAGTCCCTTGACCATTGCCTAATCTTTTCACATAATTTTTATTGAGGTCAGGCCAAGCTTTACAGATATCTTTCCATGCATTCGAACTACTACTCTACACCGCATGTTAGGAATGATATCAGACCCACACTTGTACTTGTCACGAAGCACTTGAACCCAAAAAGTCTCACGTTTATTCACCAGGCCTCATCCCAACTTCATCATAAAAGCTTTGTTCATTAGACTAGCATGTCTCAAGCCTATGCCTCCTGAAGCCTTAGGATTGCAAGATGTTTCCCAGTTAACCAAGTGGACTTTTCTATGATCCAGAGTAGATCCCCATAGGAAATTCCTAGTGTGCTTGTCAAGTTCCTCACAAGTTCTCTTTTGGAGACACATGGTTTGCATGGCATAGCTCGGAATGGCTGAAAGAACTGACTGGCAAATGAACTTAACTACATTAAGAAAACTTGAATTCATGCCAAGATTAAAGGATAAATCAAGTGAGCAACTTCCTTTAGATGAACGCTTTAATTGAACATCACTAAAGTTGCTTAATTTGGTGAAATCCAACCTACCCAATATGTAGGTGGGATTTATGTCCTATCATTTTTGGAGGAAGGAGATGAGCTTGCAATCATCTCAAATCCTGTAGCGGTACCTTAGAATATGGTACAAAAATCAAAAGGCCTGCCTTAGTGCACACTTGTTGTAAAAATATAAAAAAAAAATTTAATAGTACAAGANAAAGGCCTGCCTTAGTGCACACTTGTTGTAAAAATATAAAAAAATTTAATAGTACAAGAAGTTGTAAGTAATTTAATTAAACTTAAAATGTAATGTTATGTGGGTAAATTTATTGACTTGAATATTACACTTTAGTAACAAAATTATATATTTATCACATTTTTTTAACTTAATTATCTAAATATTATAGTTTTTAAAAAATTAAAAACAAAAAAAAAAGCTTTTCAACATATGTGGAAACTACTAAAAATATCAATGGTCACACAACGTGCCAACGTGGAACATGCTAATAGCCAATTGGCGTATCCTTTCTTATGTAAATTTTCTTTTTTTTTATTCTTATATACAAAAAATAACACGCCATCAAACTAACAACGTGTCTGACATGGCCATTA